>JAIEZT010000054.1:40275578-40494266 GCA_019594935.1 Periophthalmus modestus
GTTCTTTGGCACTTTGCGTTGTATTCAAAATAAATTTAGTGTTGTGGTTCGAATCCATTCCACTCAAAGTCCATCCAGTATTTTTGCTCCTGTTTTTCAGATGTGTTGTTAATGTTTAAACCTTTTTGTGTAAGGAAGCAACAAAGTAAAAACTAAACAAGCTTAAAAGAAGTTGAAATATTTTAGACCAGAGTGTTCCAAACGTTCCACACCAAAATATGTGCCGGGTCCAAGTACCCCACCATCGTAACAGTGTCACTGAATGGAAAGCATAGATGCACGAAACCAAATAACACGTCATTATTACTGCAAGTGTACAACCATGAGTAATCAAATGCTCATTTGGAATAGTCGTCGAATTGTAATCTTTTGATAACTGAAGATTTATGGTAACTCCAAACAAAATAGCCGTTCTACAAAAAATGGTTAAATGTGTAATATAAGATTCATAGTCGTTTTGATAATCTTTGGACTTTCCTCTTTGTAGATTCAGATAAAATAAATTGCCTTTCCTGACTACTGTGTTGAGATTAAATCGCGTTCAAGTGTGGCAACGCGCAATCACACTCATTCTTATACCATCATAATAGGGCGTAAGTTTTAAGTAATTGGTACCTCGACTATTATAATAATGTATAATCTCTGCTGTTGGTGGCACATATGATACATTTACTTAAGTAAAATATGTAAAGTTGCAGCAGAAAGAGAATGAAATGAAGAACCATGGTCCACTTCCTAAGAGAAGAAATAAAACCTAAGTAATAGAATATATTGGTCGCCTCAGCCGCAAGTAAATTACCTTGCCTTTAAGACTTATCGCGACAAGCTGGGTTACTGAATTTGCCAGCCATTAAGAGCAGTCTAACAAACGGCCCCTACTTCAAACAGAAAAAACCAAAGGTCTCTGGTGGTTTACGACAGCCATTCCTTTCGAAGTGTACATGTGGGTGCAGGAAGTGTATGTGTAGGTGTAGCTTTTTTGGTTTGATGTACGTAGCTCCAGCGCTGAAAATAAAGGGAACAGTGGTTGGCATGGTTCTTACCATTGCCCTGGGTCTGCATCTGTTCTTGTTGAGGTCACTGCCCTGTTAGTTTCCGTCACACTGAGCACCACACTCGTGTGATAACAGTCTTGTGAGGTCTATGTACCAGTGTGTCCAAAAAAAAAGCGTCTTGGGCTATGTTTCTGACGTGGCTGTGCGCTTAGTGCTGCAGTGCCTTCTCAGGAGGGGGCAGCGTCGGGCCCTCGTCCCCAGCCTCAAATACACTTTACACACACCGTACTGGTGTTTGGGGATCAGTGGGGGCTTAACGAGTGGCCAGCAGGGTGAGTTAGCAGAGTGCAGAGCAACAGCAGAGCTGTGGAGAGGCGTAGTGAGGATGCACTGTTGCAGTCTTTGCCCGCCTCACAGCGGGACTGTTGGCACAGCACACCTTTAAACTCTGGAGGACATATGCACTTCTGGTTCTGGAAGCATGTTTTCCTCCATTCTGACAAAAGAAGCATTTCCTCATCACAGACGTTAGCTGCAGAAGAAAAACAGGGTCAGCGTTAATCTATTTCATATAATACTTTTTTGTAGCTCAGTGGGGCTATTGTGTTTCTTTTTTGTGGGTCAAGTCAATTCAGGTGGTGGTTAGCCCACCACTTATTTGATTCAAGCTTAAATTATTGTCCCAGCCAAGCAAAAGCAAACAAAATAAAAAAGGTACGGTGTGCATGATTTTAGATTCAATGATTAGATAAACAAATGACATCATTAGAGTGCTATAAAAAGCATTAGGGGAGACACAGAGTTGCATAGATACTTGACCTAGATGCTGTGGGGAAAGAATAGAGAAGCCAGCTCTGATGACAGGGAATAATTACACATGGCCACCACAGCAGATAAATGGCCGCACTGTTGGATGCAGTTGTTGCGCTTAAAACATACAAACTTAGAATACTAAATAAATCAGTCAGTTGTTTGGATGTTAAGTATATGGTAGGAGGTAGGGCCTGGGAGAGGAAGGTGAGTCAGTGTAATGGGGTTTTTAAAGCGTGACAGGGTCATCAATTAAACCTACAGCTGATGCAGCTAATGAGCTACATGATACATTTCCCAGGAGTAAAGAAAACACACGTGGAAGCATAAGCTGGGCCTAAAGTGCACTCACAAAGGTCCTCCTCCGTCTCAGTCTCTGCACACACATTACTTACAGGAACAGCCTGATTTCCAGTAGTACCAGTAGTGCAGCAGGAGCCTGGTAAGTATCAGTAGTACTTACAGCCTGTTTGCAGTAGTATCAGATCAGGAGTGCTTACAGTAACACTCTTTGAATTGAATAAATTTATTTTTGTAAAGCCAAAAATCACAACAGCAGCTGCCTCTTAGCACTTAATTTTCTTCTTTGCCAGTAGTATTCAATAGGACTTACAGTAGTAGTAGTAGTACTTACAGTATCAGCCTTGTTAGATTGGTAGTACTTACAACCTTGCTTGCAGTAGTGTCAGTACCACTTGCAGTAGTATCAGTAGTACTTGCAGTAGTATCAGTAGTACTTGTAGTAACAGCGTTGTTAGTATCAGTAGTACTTAAAGACTTGTTTGCACTAGTATCAGTGGTATTTGCAGTAGTATGAGTAGTACTTACGGTAACAGCCTTTGTTTCCAGTAGTATCCAGCCACACAGTCGTCACAATTAGCCCCAGTAGCTCCCTCTTTACACTGACAGAAGCCTGTGCCATTACACCCCCGTCCCCCCCTTTAGGTCGTGGACTGAGCCCCATCTGGTTACAGTTACACTCTGAGGAGGAGAATATTGTTGTGTGAGAAGGGATTTTAAGAATAAAAGTCTGTATTACAAAATTCTTATTGATATTGATTCACATTTGGAGACTGTCAAATTGAATTGAATTATAAATTGAATAATCTTTGTTACAGTTAATGCTCTATACACAACTGAGTAATACTGACAGAAGCTGTGTATATTTACACTATTAGTGAGTAATAAGAGAAACCCAGTGCACTGATGACCGATGCAGACGCTTTCATCGTCGAGCCAGCAGAGGCGTTGCGTGGGTAGTATCCCAGCCTGCAGTGCTGGCAGTTCTGGCCCCTGGTGTTGTGCTTGCAGCTCACACAGGTGACGATGTTCAGGTAGTCGATGTAACTGCAGCGGTTGGAGTGGCCGTAGCACTCACAGTCTGTCACATCAAATATTCAGTCATGACACTAGAACGGTCATTTGCATTTACACATTTGTGTCAGATTTACTGGAGGGATCAGTGAACAATGAATGTTGTTGTGTATTTTTATGACTGTTGATTCTCAGTCTATATTGGCTCAATAAAGAAGGGTCACTCACTCAGATCCTCCATACCAGCCTCTCACAGGTTTGCTGAGTGTGCTTGACTGCTGCACTGCCCTGATTACAGATGGGATTTCTACTACTATCGGTCCACAGTTCACTGAAGAGCTTGATCTCAGCTAGTCTCACAGCAGGCATGTAAATGGTGTCTTGGAATGTACCACTTGCATTAGATAACGATACATAACTAACATTTATTTTTGTCATGATAAAATATATAGATGAAACCGTTTGCTTTTTTTTTAATGAACTAAGGCACAGTTTTGGACATTTTAGCCAACACAGCCAGTGGAATTTTTAAAAAGGGCTACTCTACAAACCATCATACAACTGTCTTTGCTGAGGCTTCTGCTCCTAATGAAGGCATTATTAAGCTTCAGAGGTTGTCAGTATGTGCTGCAAGCATCATTGTCCTCTGAAGAGGTGTTTACCAGCCATGTTTCTGCAAATTTACACATCTAAATGCATATTAAAAAGTGTGACTTCAGCTGTTTAATCAGCAGTCACATTATTTATCTTTTATTATTGTTTGGTTTGGTTGATGATGCTCGCTGAAATGGGTAATGAGAGCACGTTTAAAGGCAGCCAGGGAAAGGGCCAGCGTTTGTAAAGTGCCTCTCTCAGCACTGGAGGGAGGTGTGTTCAGGCGCTGGGAGAAGTGCCTAATTAAATATAAATGGCCAATTACTCCACAGACGAGGGACATTGTTCACAAATGAATGTTTCAAGTCAAGATGCTGCTTTATGGTGTTTATCAATTGTGGAGTGTAAATGTGAACAGCGTACGTATTGTGTTGACTGACTGTATCGGTCACTAAAGGACTAGAGTGGATTTATTACTGAGACCACTGAATAGTGTGTGGTTGTATGTGTGTGTATGTGTGTGTGTGTGTGTGTGTTTGTGTGTGTATGTGTGTGTGTGTGTGTGCAGTTTATTAGGTAATGTAGATACTTACCTGGGACCATTTAGACAAAGAAAACACGATGGAGACATGGAGAAAACATGGGATGAAATGAAAAACATAAAAGCATAATGCAAGGAAAGGAATTCCTCCACAAGCATTTTCATTAAAGACAAATTGCCCTGAGATTCTCTCTTTTATATCACAACTGCATAAGAATCCATCTGGTCCGGTCTTACCTTTGAAATCATTGTATATGATTTCCAAACAAAGCGCCTGGCCTGCGGCTCTCCCGAGATCAAAGTGTGAGGAGCCCTTGAGAGGACAAGGAGCTTTTGCTTTTACATGTAACAGACACTCACACAGTCAACCTAACCTGATGTGCTGGTATGTTCACACAGCTGGAGCAAATGACCTCTGGCCATAGGTACATTAAAGAAAATGCCACATAAGGATAAAGATACTCTACATAGATTTTATACTCATGGAACCCAACTCAAATGATGTAACACACAGTTCATAAAGAGTTCATTTATAGTGTCGCTTTCATAACTATTAATGTTTAAAAAGACTGTACTAAACACACTTAACCTGATTATGTTTTGTTGCTGTGATAATAGTGTTTAGGGCAATTACACCATGTTTTTAAAACAGATTTATAAAATGGACACAAGGTCGAGTTGGCACAGTGCAATATTTTTTATTTTTACTCATGATTTCTATTTTATGCAGAACTGCAATTTTTTGGCTTAATATGCGCATACATAATAGTAATCCTTCAACATCCTTTTATTATAATTCATGGCTGTGCACTGCTGCATGTCATTGTGTATAATTCAATATCTCTCCTCTTAACTTTCTATTACAAAAAAATTTAAATAAAAAAAAAATTGGGCAGTGGCTTTGGACCTATGATCAGAATCAAGTCAAGGGCACTTACTTTTGTAGCATCAGATTTACTAGATCTATTCATGCACATTAAAATGCATTGTATTTTATTTGTACTTAACTGTCTTCAGCATGTATTATACATCATGAAGACAGTTCTCTCAATAAGCATTAGGGATGGAACAACCTCCAAACCTCTATGTACGATATGATCACAGTATTACTCATGGTAACTGCACCTGTCTTCCGGGGGCTCCACAGCCTGTGACCCAGCAGTCTCTGGTCTCGTGTTTATTGTTTCTAACTCGTCTATGTAATTAACGCTGTGTAAGTGAACCATGAGTGCACCAGGGAATGATCATGGGCCTGCGCTTAAAGATGGCACTGTTTGTGCATACTCAGTTGTTACTGATGGGCTCTTTCTTTCCCACTATGGCTCGGAGTAACATGGTGTGTCAATGGAAGGCTGATCTACAGCCATGAATTCTTCTTTTCTATGCAGGTCTTGACTGCTATCTCACAACTAACAGAGAGTGTCCCTGCCAAGTTCTGGAAGCCGGGAATTGGGAAAATCAAACACCGCAAAAGAAGAAGACAGGGAGGTGTGTGCAGGAGACCCAAGAATCTCCAGGTAAAACAGTTCCCACCATAAACTTCCACCTCTCCCATCTATCCTTCTGTCTCAAGTACAGTATCAGAAACAAGACTGATGAGCTGGAGGTGTACGCTAAACTAAGACATGAGGTGAAAAATGCTTGTCTACTTGCTTTTACGGAGACTTGGCTGTGAATCAGACAAAGACACTGATCTGAATTTGATGGGTTTTGGATGCCTCTTGCACATGGATAGATCCGCGGGGAAATCACAGGAAAGAACAGCGGCGGAGGATTCTGCTTCTATGTGAATTAAAGTTACTGCATCACTGTGGTTATAGGAGAGAAAATATGTACCCCAGACTTGGAGTATTGACAGTATTGCTCAGATCGTTCTGTCACCCTGGGAGATTCAATTTCAATTTCACCAATTGTATTTTTACATTATTGTACATCCACCTGCAAGCTAATGCTACAGCTGCTGCTCAGCTGATGGCTGACGTAAACTGTAAAAATGTAAAATCCTAGGAGATTTTAATCATTGTAAACTGACGTGCCTGACAAACACATATGAATATGCAAGTGGATCTTTATTATGGCTCAGTGAATGGAGCTTACAAATCCATTTCGCTCCCCCTCCTTTTGGGGCCTCTTACCACAACAGTGTGTTCTTGCTGCCAGTGTATAGACCCGCTTTTTTAGGTGTTTGCCACCAACACAGAAAACTGTCAGAGTTTGGAATGAAACGAGCATAACCGCTCTCCAAGCATCTTTGGAATGTACTGACTGGGGACAGTTTTGTGGATGCTTGTGAGAATACAAATAAAGGTGTTGATGATGTCTTGTCTTGTATCATTTCATGAGTTGACTCCATAATTCCGTCTAAAGAGGTCGTCATATACCTTAACAACAAGCCATGGGTAACAAAGGAGCTCAAGGCTTTTTTAAATAAATAAAATAAAAAATAATAATATATTTAGAGGATGAACATTAATTGAAAGAAGTCCATAGAGAAGTTAAGAATGGAATTATACATGGGAAAAAGGATCTACAGAGATAAAATTGATAAAATCCAAATGTCCCTTGTTCCCAATAATGATCTGTTGATCTCTCAAGAAAGTGCCGCCAATTTACTTTAAAGGTAAATACGAGTAAAGCTGCTGGCACACAGATGGTATTTGTAGACGTCCTCTCAGGCAATGTGCCCATCAGCTTAGTGCTGTGTTTACTGCACTTTTTCTGATGTGTGCAAATTCTGGCCAATACCAACAATGTGGAAAACATCCACTGTAATACTTGTCCTAAGTCAAATAATTCAAAAGAAATAAGTGAATTCAGAGCAATCGCTCTTAACTTCTTAGTAATGAAAAATCTTTGAGAAAATACTAAAACAAAATATCCTCTGTTTAATTGATGACAAACTAGACCCTTTGCAGTTTGCTTATCAAGCAGGGAAAGGGTGTAGCAAATATTTCTTTTGGACACTATTTAAAATACCTTGAAAAGCCTAACTCTTTTTGCAGGCTTCTCTTTGGTTTTTAATAAGATACAACCAGATATTTTAATTGAAAATAGCCTTAACTTTCCAATATTTGAAACATTCCCATTGTTTCAAACATTTGTCTTCTGCTTTACATCTTTTGTACAGACAGTGTACAGTTGTAGGTCTGTCAATGAGGGCAGTTACATTATTAAATCCTCAGATGATAGGAGCAAACTCAGACCACGGTCAAGCTCTACCTGCTTTATTGAATGGTGTGACAGTAACCATTTAGACTTAAATGTGGCTTAAACCAAAGAAATTGTTGTGGATTTTCAAAAAAAAAGCTCACAGTCCAGAAGTGAGCTTTATCCATGATTCCTTCCTAAGGATTGATAAGAATACTGAGCAAACTGTCAAATGAGGACAGCAGTGGGTTCACTTGATGCAGAAGCTGAACTCTTTTAATGTGTCATCAGACATTTGAAATCACTTTTATCGTTCCTTTATCAAATGTTTCTTGACATTTTCTTTTATTTGTTGGTTTTTATGGGTTGTCTGTGAGAGTCAAGAACAGTTTGAACCACAGAGTTAAAGTGTGAAGTAAAATTAGTGTTCAAATAGAGAACTTGGCCTCTGTGTGAAGAAAAAGTGTGCTCCAAAAGACTACAGCCATAATGAGCCATCCTAACCAGTGCTGTCACCCCCAAAGCAAAAGAACAACGGCTATGCTAAATCTTTTATTTTTCTGCCATAAAACTTCTAAATGGAAAGTAAATTTGCTAATGTGTCCCTGATGCACAGAGGTTTGAATGTATGTAGTGTGTGTGTGTGTACATGATTTTATTTATGGTTTGTGGATGACCAGAGATCTGCCCTTTGGGATTAATAAAGTTGTTGATTGACTGATTTTACTGTGGGGTAGGGGCAAAAAAAAAAATCCTGTGTTAATTTTGTAGTCATGTACACCAACTTACCAGGGGCTAAACTGCATGTGCAAAGAAATAATTGCATTTTTATTTGTGGGCATTACTATTGGGAAATGTATATTTCTGCTGCAAAACTGTACTCTACTGCGTTAAGAATTGTTATGTTAATCTTATGCAGTAAAAAAAAGGAAAAAAAGACTTGATATAACAGAGATGGAGAGTCTAGTGTTAAAGTATCAAAGATTTAAAATCTTACAGGTTCAAACAATGAAAAACTGAAAGATAAAAATAACACAGGGGACTGAAAATTTCTCCTGAATACATTAGCAAAGCACTGAACACTGTTGATTTAGTTCTAAATGATAGATGCCATGAGCTCCTTCGTTTCCCATTCGTCATTTCTGTGTATATACTGTGAATACCGACGATATTATTGTGCGACTTTTGACTATACAGTATCGCAGTGTTTTGCTTTTGTTTCTTCCTAAAATCTTATTGGAAAAATCCAAGATGAAGGCAAAGATATACTGCCTACTCAATAACTCTATTATACAAGCTTGTTTTGTCTTAAGAAAAAAGAAAGACTATTTTTGTATACAATCCAATTATAACGAGGGAACATTCAAATGTTAGTATTGCTCTCTGGCAGTGGAGCCCCCTTCCCATCCCACCACCTTTTATGTTTATTCTTTTTTTGTCAACAGTCTTGACTTGAGCTTTAGTTATTGTTTCAGATAAAAATACGCTGCATGGATGGATGCATCTTGTCAGGTTATCATACCGGCTATAGGAGGCATTTGAACATATCGGTGTATGTGTAGCACAACGTAAACTACATGGCTGCTACATTTGTGGGATATACCTTTTCTCTCATGTTTTCTTGTACCTTCCTCTTCCTCTGTATTGGAGCCATGTGCGTGTGATATTCTGTGGGGGTGAGTGCTATGGTGGACATGTCCATGCCAGTGTCCCTGTCCATGCACTTGTCCGTGACTATGGGAGACTGGGAGACCACAAAATAAATATGAAATAAAGTACATCTTTCTAGAATAATTTTAGTCTAAAACCTATTACCTGTTTGTGGCCCATGTTCAGAAGAGAGCTTCATTATATGATCGGGACTGTTGTGTAATGCAGACTTATGGGAGGCTAGCATAGCAAGAACCGTTAATAAAAGTGAAATAATCTATTCTATTTCTAAACTCTATATCTACTACATGTAAAAAATTACCTGTGCCTTTACTTTGTCTGTGTTCTTGAGCCTTCTTCTCAGGTCCATGTCTCTCTGTCTCATGTCCATGATGAACACTTGTGCTATGGACTGCTGATGTTGTTGTTAAAGCAAAGTTATGCATAGCTTTTCTGACTCAAACTAAACAAACCATATAGAACAGAACCTTGACACTAAAACACAACATTGTAAATCCCCACAACAGATACTTGAAGATATTGGTGTGTGACTGTGGCTCTCATGTCCATGATGGCTGACTGTGTGCTGGACTGAGAAAGGACAACATCAGTACTGCGTTAATTACTTTGTATTTGACAGTAAACTTACAATGAAGAATACCTTTAGGTTCTGGGAGTGCAGCATGCCCCGTTTCACTCTCAGACCTTGAATGAGTATCATGCTCACGCCCATGATAGTTATTTGTTTGATGAAGCACTAATGTGGAAAAATATACAATATATTATTCCTTTCTGAGGATTAAATGTTGAGCAAAGTCCTACAGATACCTATGTGATTTTGAACTTGCTCCTTATGTTGAGAATTACTGAGAGTCTGATTTCCAGGACTGATTACTGTGTGATGCACTGTAAAATAACAACACAATATCAGTTTTTTTTCCTCCCCATTATTACACATTTTTTTTTAAATGCGCTGAGGTTTACAGATACCTGTGTGTTTTGGTGCTGCATGAGCACTGTGCCTGTCCTCCTGTTCAGACCCCGCGTGTCTGTGTGTCTCAGGTTCTCGATGGTTATTTGTATGATCTATGTAAGTGTAAGCAGGTAAATGAGCACACGAAACATAGGGCCAACTAAACCAAAGTACCTTTAGGACTATGAACTTGTTCCTTATGTTCTGGAGAGCTGGATGTATGCTCATGATGGTGGTTTATATGATGGACCTCTATGGAAATTGTGCAGTAATAGAGTTAGTATACCTAGTAAATGAATTTATTTTGTACACCCGTCACATATAATATAATTCAATTTTATAGAAAGTTCCACATTAGATACCTTTGTGATTATGCTCTAGCTCCTTATGTTCAGAAGAGCTGGCACTATGTCTGTGTGTCTCATGTCCGTGATGGTTTGCTGAAAATAAATGGACACACTATAGTGAAAGACAAGTTTGTCCTCTGCAGGTGCATGTACAGAGGCCCATCGACAGACATTTTGGGGCCCAGGGCAAGAAGCCTCACATGAGCCCCCCTCTAATATAAATTAATAGGATGAAAGTCCAATTCTGGGTCCCTAAAGCCCTGGGACTTGGGACAACAGACCACTTTGTCCTCCTGTCTACTCCCCTGCAGGCACACATACCTTTGTGTTCTGTTGTTGTTTGTGCATTATGGTCCACTTCATGTTCAGGTTTGGTCTGTTTGTGTGTCTCATGACCATCGTGGTCATTAGCAGAAGTAAATTATTAGAATCTGTTTTGCTCCATACTTAAATTATAAAAATAATATGTTTTAAAATAAAAAAGATTAAGTTTTAGTTGATATCTAACTGAAACAATCATTATATCTATATGCTGTAAAATACAAATAATAAACTGTAAACTAAACTAAAATATAATAACTTACATTTTATACCCAAATGGCTCTGATCTTGCCCCTTATGTTCAGGAGAGTTTGGTGTGTGACTGTGGGTGTTGTGTCCATGCAGGCTGTCTGAAAATAGGCAAGTACAGTATCAGCACCATAAAAAGTACTACATTTGAAAGTAGTAAGCTGGTCCAGATGTACCTTTGTGTACTGGAGAATGCATACCATGTCCCTCCTCACGCTCAGTTGTTTGTTCATGAGTCTCTTGTACATGATTGGCATTTATATTATGGGCTGCTAAAACAATGTTGTTAAAGGAGAAGAGTAAAGGTAATGTCTTTTTTATCATTGTGCACATTATGATTTATGCATTGAATACCTATATGATCTTCTTCATTATAGTCAGTATTTTCAGAGTGACTATGAGCGCTGTGTCCATGCTGGTTTACTGGCCCCACCCTGTGCTCTGAGTCTCTATTCCCATGTGTCACGTGTCCTTGGTGATCAGACTTATGTACAGCTTTTGCAAAAAAAATAAAATAAAATAAACTGTTACGAAGGTTTGTTGATTTTAATGATAATCTCTGAATTTTTGATTAATTTATATTTACCTCCTTGTTCTTGTTGATTATGTCCATGCTCCTCTTTCTTATTTGTAGAGTCAGTGGTGATATGATGATGATGTTGTTCATGATGTGAGTGATCGACTGCTTCAAATCATATAGTAATTACTGGCAAATCCTCCCTTCACTATCCTCTATTGACTTGTGAAAGTTGTGATAGTACCATTCTGTGTGTCTGTGCTACCCATATGATGCCCAGTTATAGTTGATGTTTGATGGTGAGACTCATGGTCATGGTGGTCATTTCTGTTTTGAACTGTTATTACGGAAAATAAATAAATAACAGAATATAAAAATTGTTGCTGCATCTTGTTAGTACATATAAATAAATACCTAGTGCTGTTAGTGGGTTCTGGTTTTCACTGTGGCCAGCCTGGTCTGTTTTGTGATGACTACTCTGGTGAACATGAGGGCTGTGAGCATCTACACAACACGGTTATTAGAGTCACATCACCATCTAGAGCTAGCTACAGGAAACTCTATCTATTGCGTTAAATACCTTCACTTTTTTCTTCTTTCTGTTCACCATGCACAGGGACTTTATGGCCATGGATTTCATGTAAAAGTACTGCAGAGGGAGAACAGTCATGAAAAGCCAAATAGAACAATTCAGCCTAGTTTCACTACACTGCACTACCTTGCTTGAGAGTATATACCTCCATTTCCATGTCTGCTGCCTGTCTGCTCTGTGTGCTCTGCTTGTTCACCGCCGTGTTCCTCAGCCTTGTGGGGAGCTAGTGCACAACAGTGGTCTCAATAACAGCAAAAACACAAGGATACACTTTTGTACACCCGTCACATATAATATAATTCAATTTTATAGTAAAATTCCACATTAGATACCTTTGTGATTGTGATCTAGCTTGCTATGTTCAGAAGAGCTGGCACTATGTCTATGAGTCTCATGTCCGTGATGGTTTACTGAAAATAAATGAACACACTAGTGAGAGACAAGTTTGTCCTCTGCAGGTGCATGCACACGGGCCCATTGACAGAAAATTTTGGGCCTGGGGCAAGAAGCCTCACATGAGCCCACCTCTAATATAAATTAATTGGATAAAAGTCCAATTCTGAGCCCTCGGGACAGCTGACCATTTCTGGGACCCGTCTACTCCCCTGCAGGCACACATACCTTTGTGTTCTGTTGTTGTTTGTGCATTATGGTCCACTTCATGTTCAGGTTTGGTCTGTTTGTGTGTCTCATGACCATGGTGGTCATTAGCTATTAGCAGAAGTAAATTATTAGAATCTGTTCTGCTCCATACTTAAATAATAAAATGAATATGTTTTAAAAAAGAAAAGATTAAGTTTTAGTTGATATCTAACTGAAACAATCATTATATCTATATGCTGTAAAATATAAAATAATAAACAAACTAAAATATAATAACTTACATGTTATACCCAAATGGCTCTGATCTTGCTCCTTATGTTCAGGAGAGTTTGGTGTGTGACTGTGGGTGTTGTGTCCATACAGGCTGTCTGAAAATGGGCAAGTACAGTATAAGCACCGTAAAAAGTATTACATTTGAAACAACTGCAGAGGGAGAACAGTTATGAAAAGCCAAATAAAACAATTCAGCCTAGTTTCACTACACTACACTACCCTCCTTGATAGTATGTACCTCCATTTCCATGTGTGTTGATTGTGTGCTCTGTGTGCTCCGCTCGTTCACCGCCGTGTTCCTCAGCCTTGTGAGGAGCTAGTGCACAACAGAGGTCTCAATAATATAGCAAAAAACACATTCCTGTTACTTCAAGGACACACTTTACAGACAATCTTTCATTTGTGATATGTCTAGCTATATGTTATCCTAACAGTGATTTAAGTGCAATGAGCATTAGTACATACCATGTAGGCTGTTGTTATCTTCAAGTTTGTTTTTATCTATTATTTCACTTTGAGTCATGTGTCCATGGGCATTGCTGTAAACTTTAGCAGGGAAAAAAATCAGTATATAAAGTAGAATATGTGACTAGTATGTGAGAGGTTTAGTTATGTTTTTGTTATAATGTAATATGTGTAATTTTCCCAATTACAATTTTAGATTCTATTTTTTAATCTTCAATACTAATTAAATGAGCATGAACAATACATGCTTTTAATAACTGCCATTTAAAACAAAAATAGTACTCCAAAGTCTCTCTTGAACTCAAACTCTCAAGGATTGGCTGTGGACCTCTCGATTAAAAAGACCTAAGCACATCATTGTCAACTAAATTCAATACTGATCCAGATTAAAATTGGACTGGCACAGCTCTACCTTAAAGGCTAACATAGGTCTTATTATTATTAATTCTTGATGCATTTAAATGTGAACAAAACACCCACCTACACACACGCACGCACACACGCACACACACACTAACACACACACACACACATGCACGCACACACACTCACACACACAAATATCAGTGGTGGTGCCCTGCACTATTTAATTAAGCTTAGAGACAGTACCTTTTGACTCCTGATTTACTTCATTGCCTCTCTCTTCTCCAGATGAGGCAGTGGTCTGGTGACTATGGTGCGCATGCTCCTCGGTCTTATGGGACTCTGAGACATGGAGTGATCATTAACATAAGGGGAAAAAATATCTCGTACAGCATAATTTCTATTCTCTTAAACCGCTTCCTCATGCTTATTGTCCAATATTGAATATTGGCTGCCCCCATTAGAGCTCACAGCCTTGAGCTTGAGAAAAAAACAGTCTTGAGAAATGCCTTTGTCTTTACACTCTCTCTCAGGCTCAGAGAAATGACGTGCCTTTTATCTGAGTGTCACGGAGTCTTCTGCCGCTGCATGTTCACACTCTCCCAAAGAGCTTGTTTCTTTTTCTGCTTGTCATAAAAGAAAGAGAAGACTTATCTTTGCTCTCCTTTTTGAACATAGATATGAATATTCATTGAATCTGGACAAACTCTTATGGAAAAATTTAATAATTAGTATCAGTCTGTATTATCAGATTTTGTATTCTGTCTGGCACGACAGAGCAGACACTTTTTAATTCCAGTTTTAGTGCATTTTTAATTTTCTTTCTGTTTCCTGTGCTCCACTTTCACTGTGTATTTTACTATTCCTTTGCTTCTAGTTTACATACTACTGACTGCACCAGTAGAAAACTATGAAACTTGCTTCTCCGCCTTGTACCATACTTTCCCCATTTGCAGCCACAACACTAACAGGCCAATAAATCAAACCCTACAGCTTCCTGAATTAGATTAAAAATACAACTAACCAATCACAGGTAGCGACCACACTATACATGTCATTCAGGGACTAATGATGAACCAGCCACAGGAGAATACACTGCAGCAGGCTTCCATCTGTGCTCCCCCTTGAGGCGGCTCCACCCGGCCCGTGTAAGTCTGTGCTACTTCTTCAGAGAGGGCCATCCTGCGAGCGTCCTGCCCCCCTGCTGAGCATCTCCCTCCAGGCGTACCTCCACCTACGCACTTCCCCTCACCCCGTTCTCCCTCTCTACCTCCCTCCCCGGGGCTCGAGTTAGACAGGATGCCAGCAGCTGTTCTCACTGCACACTGAACTATTTTACACATTGGCATTATTCCATCATTACATTTCATCAAAGTAACCCCTGTCTACCTCCACCTATGGCCTCTCTCAGCTCACACACATCTGTCACACATGCATACAAGCTATATATATGCGGGACAGGGCAATTCCCACCACGGGCCACTCTGTTATAAGTGTTTTTAGTCCCACTAATGCGGGCAGCCTTGGGGGTCAAACCAATTGGAGATTTTTCTTGGCATTAATTTCAATCAGATCAGGCTGAACTGTTGGACACCAGACAGCGCTTCTTCTCACTTCACACTGATGGAAAGAAAAGCGTGAAAGTCTGTCGGGCTTAGCACACAGTGGCAGTGATGGAGCTCTTCATCTGCTCTCCTACTGGCAACATGACACTGTGCCAAGAGCAGTAGAGGCTGACTTATAGGTGGGCTATGTTCACTGCTCTTCAGAAGTGATATTTTTATTTAAAACTGACATAACTGGTAAATTGAAATGGAATTTTAAAACTTTCTATTGCACCCTTTCTCTAGACTGGATATAGCAATTTTCTAAATGTGTTGTTTGTTCAGGTTAAGAGTACTTTGCTTGCTAGCTCAATTATAAGGTTAATGCAAACCATCTCTTTCTCAAGGCTTTCAGATTAAAGCTAAGGTTAAATTCTCAATGCAGTTTCATCTGTCACTTCAGAATCCTGCGTCTGAATGATGCAAAATCCCTGCCAACTATTTTCAAACTGCTGCTGCCCCCCTCCCTTCACTTTTCACTCACGCTTCAGTCTGCCTCTTGCATTAACTAGATTTCAGTGCCACTAGCCAAATTTAATAAGCATCTCTTACATGCAATTTGATGCTGAGTAGCATTAAATGTGTAAGGGCACATCAGTGACGTTCACCTTCTGGAAATAATTTAACACTACAATGCCATACACTGATGGAACTAGAGCTCTCATTGTAAATTTGATTAGCCTGTAATGCTGAGAGAGAGGCTTACCTCTGCCCTGCTTTAACACTATTTGATACAGGCTGGTGAGGTGGGAGCCAGGGCCAATTGTTTCAGGGGGATGGTGATGATTCTCATTGACCAAATGAGGCTCCTGGCCTTGGTCAGACTCATCCGTGAGCTGCTCTGCTGCTTAAGGGGCAGGAAGTAGCTCTGCTGAACCAGGAAGTGACCAAACTCTCCCCTGGGTGCAGCCTCAGCCCTGTGGCCTATATAATGGACTGTGCTGTTTGTAATTCTCACTGGAGTGTAGCATCAGTTACACGGGGACAGAGATTACAAATGCAATGAGCGGGCTAATGCATTAGCATTAGAGATGCAGCCTCAGATTGTTTATCCAAAAGCTCTTATTTTTCTATCCAAATGTGCATATGAAATAGACACAGCCAGTCTGTGCTCGCACACACGCACCAGTGAAACACACAATGAGAGTGTGACTTCACACTGCTGAGATCGGCTAAACACAAAAGCTGTTTTACAACCCTTTCAGTACTGGCAATATTTTGCAAGCACTGTGGCTGTTAAAGGTGTGACTATCGTCGGTCTAATAATATATGACAGTGTGTCATTTTGGTTATTTGCTTTTAAACTCACATTTTTTCATATGATTGTACCCCTGACACAGTTAATTGTGCATGATAAAAAACTTTTGCAGTATATAAAATTGACACTGAACAAGATTTAAAGAACAAGATATATCTAGATTTAGATAGATTGTATTTGCTTAAAAATATGTTATTTATTAGGTCCGAGTTTATGGTCTATTGGTTTCACAAAATGAATGCGAAGGCCTCAACTTCATCCTCTCAGCCGCCCCCAGCATTAAAAGCAGTAACCAAACACATGCATATTTATTATTGCTAACAAATAACAGTCGTGTAAAGGTAGCGCAAAGTGCTCATGTCCCAAACACACTCCTGGCATCAAGTAGCACCACTGACCCCCCGATGACATGAGGAATGTGGAGAGCTTTCAGTGGACATATCATTGATATGTTTTCAAAGCTCAACTCATCAAATTTGCCCAAAATTCAGAAATGTGTGAATAAAAAATACAAATTTAAAAAAGTATATATAGGTTTCATGTATGGTGGGGGAAGTTGGTGTGACATTGCCACCTGTAAAAGTCAAAATACACTGCGCCTACGGGAGTCATCCTGATGTCAAGTTTGTTGTAGGGCTATGAAATGTGGTACACACATTCATCACATGAAGACAAACAAAAAATATATTATGGCCATCTTGGACTGAAAATTCCAAAATGCTGACTCATTTCATATAACTCCTCCGACAGATCGACAGGGCTCAAAATGTCTGTACAGCAGCTAGGGAAAGGGGCATCATAAGTTCACCAATTTATTTAGATTTGTTTTGAAGTTGCAAATTTCCATCAGAATTTTTGAAACTTTTTCCTGTTCGTGCATTCAAAGTCTGAATCTGAATCAGTTATCAAACTCGCCAAAACCTACCTACCTAAACAGTATCTGTACAAAATAAGAAATAAATATGTTTAGAGGGATTATTTTTTTTTCCCAAAATGTTATGACATTTTACACAAAATTACATTTGGTCATCCCAATCAAAAAAGCCATGTTGTTTTTTTAACTGTGCTGCCGTGGTGATGCACAAAAGCACCGATGTTATTCTAATGGGACTAAGCCCAAAATGACATGATGACATAGTAACAGTTGTTTGAGATGAAAGCTAAGCATTAGAAGCAGCTCACAAGTTTCCCAGCATAATTCAGTCAAAATACATTACGACGTTAATCAGGTTGTATCTGGAGAAAGTTGTTTGGTTTGTACTCGTACAAGCCTGCACACAGTGAATGCGCACAACACTGCAGTTGTAGTTCCACTTGCTCAGATGTGGCAAACTAGTACAAAAACTTGCACAATGCTCCTTTAATGAGAAAAATATTAGCATCATGTAATAATGTGAAATTTGGCATAAGGACTTTTTCACTGGATTGCCATGGCGATGCACGAAAGCACCCATGTTAGCCTAATGGCAACATTTCCACATTTTCTTACATTTCAAAGTAATAAAGCAAACAAACCAGCATTGAAGAACATGCAATTTGGCACAGTGACTCAGGGTTATCTCGATCAAAAAAGTCTGTGGGGTCAAAATTGTATTTTGCACGGTGTGTTGCAATGGCCATGAAGCGTGTCAGTACTTAAAATCTGTGTTGACTTTGACTTTGTACTGACATCCCAAAGCCACAACAACACAAAAGACAAGTGGCCTCCCAGAACCATCCTCAATGAGTGTTTGTTGATGCTTGCAGCTTTAATATCAAATGCTTTTATTAAACCCATTTAAGATTTAGATGCATATATACAATAGAAAGCTGTCTGTGTAATCCCTCATCTAGGTAGGATCCATAGCTATATAAAATGAATAGAAATATGTAAAAAATAATTATTGAAACAACAAAAACTATTTTAATTAAGTCATATGTTTGTGAGCTTCTCACTAAAAGCCTCATTTTAAAAAAACACTGTAAAGTTTCTTTGTAATAAAGACCTTCACCCAGTTGGTTGACCTGTTGGTTAAGGTGGCTGGCATATGAGTACCTATGCCCAGAATCTGTTGGTTCTATAAAATAATACATTTCCCTTGCTATTAAACAGCGCCATCACACTCTCACACATTGCATTACAGCATGACCTTATGTATTACGTAATGCCCTGGGATTTGTCTGTCTGAACAGATGGACTGTGCCATAACTCTCACATGGCCATCGTGTGCTCTGACACACACTGAAGCGTTTAGGTGCCTTCAGACTGTTGTATTTGAATATAATGAGATCATTTGTCACTGGATTTAATGTAGACTAAAATGCTAATAATGTTTTAATGCTACCTGTCAGTCTAGCCTTCTCAGAATATATGACTAAAGTGACAGAAATTGGACATAGAGCCACATTAATGAACGCATTGTAATTCAGGAGCCTTTAACGTTTGCCAGAAACCCTAATGGGGCTGGGCACTGTGACAGCAGAAATGATATTAATATGTCCAACGCTTTTCCAGACATGAACCAATGTGTTGGTCTGGAGCCAAGACTAATTCTGATACAAAAGGTGACTTAAGTAAAACTATTAATGCAGCCAAAGTGCTATTAGTGGTAGTTTACTGTAGTGCATTGCAGGCTTGCGGCATTAGCCAGGATACTGCTATGGGCTCTGAATTTAAATTTGAGGCAGGGTCATTTGGGATCACTAAGACGGGATAGGAGACCCTCCACCATCACCACACACACACACACACACACACACACACACACACACACACACACACACACACACACACACGCACACGCACACGCACACGCACACATACACACATACGGTGTAGCTGACCAATGGACATCGGGCTCTGTGGATCAGACTCTCTTGCCAATACATGACTAATCCCTATCTGAGCGTGCTCACTGACATAACTGGGGCAGGGACATGACAAAGCACGACAAAGCACTACGTTTCAGTCCCTTTAAAGGGTACTAGAAATGTTGTCAAGGTCACACCACTCCACTTCTACTATCAGTTTTAGCGTCCTCTAAATATCTGACAGTCATGGACATTTGTAGGTTACTATAGTTACAATAACTCTGCCAGAATAGATCTCTAGTATTAATTCCACTACACTTTTATATTTCAATGATGCTAGTGGCTGTGCACAGTGAGAGCAGGACTTAAGACCTCACATCCCCGGGAGGAAATAGACATGAATAGAGATGATTTATTGGTGCTCCTGAAATGCACCATATGCCAGACATGAAACACACACTCACAGTTCAGGGAAGGGTCACGTTTAGTCCAAATCCACCTGAGCTACAAAAACACCAGTGTACAGTGCTCTCTTTTTCAATGGAGCAGTCATTGATTCCAGTGCAGTGAAGTATTCCACAGCTGCATACAATAACTGTAACATTAAAGGTTGAGTCCCCAGATACAAGGTAAACATGCTCAAAGAAGTATTGCTTTTGCTGATAACAATTGTAATACTGATTTATTATACAAATCTTCCATGATGGCCAAGTTGTTTATGTCATTAATGTCGTAATGTACCTGTGTAATGTAATGTATTTGTGTCCTCTATATGCCAGATTCATTTGTGATTGCAGAACTTTTTTAAGAGCACAAGCTGCATACTCTACCTTTAAATTTACCTCTTTCAGTTACAAGTTGAAAGTCAAAAATAATGTTAGATTGGCTTTCCGTGCAGCAGCCTTTTAAAGCTTACAAAGGACTGTGGCCTTGTTTATGCATGTTAAAGCTTCTGTCAGCTCTCCGTAAATCACGGCTAATCAGTGAATTCTTTGAGTTCCCTACTGTTGTCAGCCAAACAACAAAAGTGCTGAGCTGTTTAACAAACACTCTTAATGGATTTCCTTTTTCTGAAAAGGAAGAAAGTGAAGACATTGCAAGCCACGCCTGAAACTCCCTACATGCCCCGATCTCTAAAGTGCTTTTATGTAAACTTTCGCTGCCTTACCAAGATGGCAGGTTTAAATTTAGCATGAGGCCAGGCGAGGTTCGAGCACCACTTTACAGTAAAGTCAGTCAGTCAGAACAAATAAAGTCTGAATTTCCATATTTGACATCTATACTCTGAAGACAGGCCATATCGGACAATAACATTCTACCCAAACTATGTCCATCGAAGGACTTCACCAAGTCTATAAATGAATTATGAATGGTGTTTACACAAGCACAGGACACACTACTTGAGCATCTATGGGGGGCATATACTATTTTGCTTTGTCACAATTCTTGTCTACAGCTACCCTACTGCACATCTACTTCTCTGTACCTTCAAGCGGGGCTCCGTGTGTCCTTGTTTGACCTTGAGAGTGACCCTCCATGTTATCAACTGCATCGTGCTCCCTTTCATGTTGGAATCCACTCTCCAGTTCATCTTCGACTATCGTGCCCAGTAGATGAGATAAAGGTAAGAAATTAACATGAACACCATGAGTAGGAGTTCGGCCCACTTGTCAGAAACAAGTTGGCATGCAGAGAGAAGCAAAATAATGCATGTTAATAATGATAATTGGACTGCAGAAACATCCAAGTAGAAGGCCATTAGAACTGTCATATTCTTGCCAGATTACTACAGTAGTTAAAAGATGAAGTTCACTACAAAAAAGTATATACTGTAGTAGGCAGTGGTAGCCAAATATTGTTTTTTTCATCTTATGCTGTGGGAGGAAGAATTAGAGTGTGCTATACTACTAAAAAATTGCTAGAGTAGTTTTAATGATGGTTCTATTGCGTTCATTGTTCTATCCAGGGTTTGAATGATGACAACTTTAGACCATTGCCACAGCGATTAACAATTTAAAACAAAGGATTTATTTCTATTGAATGGGGAACAGACCTTAAAATGTTGCATATAACAAGAAACTGAACCCATGAATATGCCACTACAAAGAACAGATGACTTTTGACACAACATAATGGCTTTAAGTATTGGTTGGTGGTCACAATGTTATGGATAACGATTATCCTTTAACAAGGTAGCCTCTCATCAGTATCAGTATGTTGTTTCTTTTAGCAACTTCCACAATTGTCTTTAATTTGAAAAGCTGACTTGTGCACTGCGGCCCAATTGTTGAGTCTAGCCAAGCATCAGCCTTTTACTGCTGGACCATGTGGAGAAGAGCCCAGAGCTGTCAGGGTTGATGCTGCCACTTTGCCGATCGTTTCTGTCTAACAGCTACGCGCCCGGGAGCGTCTCCACCGAGAGAATCCCCTAATCAAATTCCCTTTTATTCCGAGCCTCCCTCTGCTCCTCATCCGGAATCACACTGCATTACAACACACTAACACATCCCTCACTCCTCACTGCTTTGTGTTGCTGAAACGCCTCGTCCACTCCACACTCTCCATTCATTTTCCCATGTCGTTTCTCTAAATAGGAGCAACTGTGGAAGAATTCCTCCTGTGCAGGTTAGTGTGATGTGATGTGATGAACGGACGCAACAACAGCGAGGCCTATTAATAATGAAGCATGCGTATGCCAGAGCTGCTGCAGAGGAAGAAAAAACAAAACAAAACAAGTGGACTACAAACACAGTGGAGGGAGTTGAGTGTGGAAGATAAAGTAAAGAACAGGTAGAAAACAGATTAGGTGGTTGCATTCAGTGACTTACTTGAACCGGAGGGAGAACCTGCAAGTGCACCTAAAAAGAGAAGGAGAAACAGACACACAGATGAGAGTGTGTTTATTTATGCATTCAATTTGCCTAAAGACTTGACTCAAGCTCGTTTGTCAGACTCAGGTGGCAGAGAACGCTTAGAAGCTATTTGAGAGGAATAAAAGGGGGCTTGTGGATAACCTTTCATACAAGAGTAATGAGACCTCTCCTCATTTTTGACCTTTAAACATTAAAAGCTGGTCATCACATGTAGGTTTTTTCTATAACATATTTATAGGGCAAGACTTTGAAGTAGATTGTGAAAAAGACATGATATATCAGTTCCATTGGATCTTGCTTAGTACAGTAACAAGTAGACATTTTTTGAAGCGTGAAGAAAACTGCAACTACCTTTAGAAACTATCGCTAATGACTGTGGAAACGTTCTTGTTGATGCAGCCGAGGTGGACTTTTTTCTTTTTTCCAACTGAGAGGAGGGGGTGGGAGGGGCTGCCCTAGATTATTATTTTATCAGAGCTAGCTACTGTAGCTGACTACACTTGGAGAGAGGATTTCCCCCCACACACTCCCGTCATCACATTGAGATGTTCTGCTTTCCTGCTTTTGAGCTGGTGACAAGGCTCTAAGCACTAGTGTTACAACCCAGCTCGTTCTTACACAGGGAAGTAACAAAAAACAACAACCAAGGTGGAAAAATGGTAAATTAAGAAGTAATTTAATTAACAGGAATGTAGGGGTAAACTAAACAAAGGGCACCTTGCAAGGGTTAAACAAAAGAAA
This sequence comes from Periophthalmus modestus, assembly GCA_019594935.1. Taxonomy (NCBI): domain Eukaryota; kingdom Metazoa; phylum Chordata; class Actinopteri; order Gobiiformes; family Gobiidae; genus Periophthalmus; species Periophthalmus modestus. Next base: position 40,298,599 of record JAIEZT010000054.1, read on the forward strand.
ATAAAAGGTAACATTAACTAAAGTACAAATTTAGTGACAAACAAACATCTTACGAACAAACAAAGTCAGTACTGACTATCAAAGTCTCTAAACTAAATAGTCACTACCCCCGGTAGTGACCAGCAAGGAGACACACATAACCAACGAATTGGCATACTGGCCACCTCAGGCCAGCAGCCCCGAACAGGTGTCCCCAATCTTCTTAAGTAGAGGGAGGTGGCTGAAGGTGGGCCCCTTGATTGGCCAAGCCTGGAAACTGGTCCTCCAATGGCGTCGCTGGGGTCCAAAAGCCATGGATGTGGGGGAGGAATGAAGATTTTGGGGACACAGACAAACAGTGGTCAACTAAGAAACTAACTTTAGGCTTAGGGCCGTAACACCCTCCCCCTTAAGTTACAAACTAGTTTTGTAATTAACAGGAATTTTGAATTTACTCACGTTGGTGTTTGAAGATTAGAAGGGGGTGGGGAAACATGACAAAACACCAGAGCTGGTTCAGGTGGGCCAGAGACCAGTAAGCGCTCTCCCTACCCTCAGGCTCCACTGAGACTGGCCAGGCACACTAGGAACCGAGCCCCATCCCTGGAGCTGGGGAACCTGGGAGGAAAAGCTTGCTAGAGAGAAGGGGAAACTCTTAGATAAATGGTGCACTTCTGCTAAAGTGTCTGATTTCAGTGCCTTCCGAGAGCTTATTTTGCTGGAGGACTTTAAACACTGTTTGCCTAAACGTGTTGTTTTGTATTTAAATGGGAAAAAGGTCCAAACCCTTTCTGAAGCTGCCATGTTGGCTGATGAGTTCATGTTAATTCACAAAAGAAACTTCTCTGTAACTCCACCCAAATGTTCCTCACCTATTCCTGTTTCTTTATCACGCAAAGTGAAAAAGCCAAGATTGGGGAACCTGGGAGGAAAAGAACTTACGACAGGGTAGGGTGTGCGGTTGATCAGACCGTTCACCATCCCAATCTGCTATTCTCACAAAGCCACAGAATTTTAATCTCACGACAGCCCCTCAAACATCAGCTACCGAAGGTTTTATTACCACATTCCACCACCAAACCTCCGAACACCAACACCAATTTAGAAAAACAAGCCAATTAAGAATTACTTACCCAATACAAACCCATTACATTATTACTCCTTGTTTTAAAAAGGGTGGGACAGGGTGTTATGATCCCGGACGAGCCCCCATTTGTTACAACCCAGCTCGTTCTTACACAGGGAAGTAAGTAACAAAAAAACAACAACCAAGGTGGAAAAATGGTAAATTAAGAAGTAATTTAATTAACAGGAATGTAGGGGTAAACTAAACAAAGGGCACCTTGCAAGGGTTAAACAAAAGAAAATAAAAGGTAACATTAACTAAAGTACAAATTTAGTGACAAACAAACATCTTACGAACAAACAAAGTCAGTACTGACTATCAAAGTCTCTAAACTAAATAGTCACTACCCCCGGTAGTGACCAGCAAGGAGACACACATAACCAACGAATTGGCATACTGGCCACCTCAGGCCAGCAGCCCCGAACAGGTGTCCCCAATCTTCTTAAGTAGAGGGAGGTGGCTGAAGGTGGGCCCCTTGATTGGCCAAGCCTGGAAACTGGTCCTCCAATGGCGTCGCTGGGGTCCAAAAGCCATGGATGTGGGGGAGGAATGAAGATTTTGGGGACACAGACAAACAGTGGTCAACTAAGAAACTAACTTTAGGCTTAGGGCCGTAACACTAGTTTTACTACACCGCCCTAGTCCCATCACCAAGTCTGGTCTAAAATTGCTGAAAAACACTGAGTATATGATAGAAAACAGTATTTATGTTCTGATTAACTAAATATGATAAACATAATTAGAGGCTTAAGTTAACATATGAACATCTGTTATTATAAGGGATCTAATTGCAGCTAATGAGACGGAGCAGAGCAGCACTTCTCATAAACAGCTTTTAACACGATGGCACTTGGCACAGGATGCTCTCTATCCTTTCACCCTTGTGCAGTGCTTAAGTGGATGCATAGAAATAGTCATTGCATTTGTAACAAGCCAAATTAGATTGTAAGCAGATTGCACAGCTGCTGATCACTCCAGAAACATATTTAGCCCTCTACAAATATCAAGATCTTCATATTGGGTGAAGCTAAAAATGAAAGAAAAAGCAAATGAAAGATGGAAACTTTTCACACCTAAGATAAAAATAAAAATGGACATCACCCTGGTACATCCTACTAGACTTGGGTACATTTCCAGGTTGATTTCAAAGTGATTATTATGTTGAAAAACAATTGCTTACTTATTACTACAGTGCATTATTTATTCAGTCCATGCTCGGCTGACAATCTGCGGCATCGCCCCCTCCATTCATCGCCAACACACACGCATATACACTCCATTCATACTTTTAGCACGTTTTGTGAAGGACACAGTGGTAGTTTGCTCTAGAGACACCGTTTCTCCCATTTTGCCTTTGTTATAATGCATCATGTATAATGGTACGTACAGGTGTTGGGAGTTCCATTAGGCGTTGGCAGGTAGGAACCTGCCTTCCATGATTTGGCCTTGAAGCCCTTCTTGCAGCGCTGACAGTCCTGGCCCGTGGTGTTGTGTTCACACTGGCACTGGAGGTTTCCATCCACCAGCAGGCACTGAGAGGCATGGAGGTTACACTTACACCTGTAGAAAAACAGAAGAAGACAGCTCAGGTGAGAGAGAGGAGTGTGAGAAGACAAGGGAGGAGTGATAGTAGTATTAGATTAATTAGGATGTTTGGAATACATAAGGCAAGTGAGGTATAACTTTAAACCAAACTGTGTAAAAATGAACCAGTTCTGTTTTTCACATTTTTAAGACAGTAAAATTCTGGTGTAGCACCTTTAAGGGCTAATAGAGGTTGAACTGCATGATTTTTGGGGGAAAAAAATCGAATTGAATTTAACAAGATCACAATACAAGCAGTCGAAATGAGTTTCCTCCCCAGGATGGCTGGGCGCTCCCTTAGAGATAGGGTGAGAAGCTCAGTCACATGGGAGGAGCCTGGAGTAGAGCCGCTGCTCCTCCGCCAGCTGAGGTGGCTTGGGCATCTGTTCTGGATGCCTCGTGGACACATTCCAGGACACGCTGGAGGGACTATGCCTCTTGGCTGGCCTGGAAACCCCTTGGGGTCTCACCGGAGGAGCTGGAAGACATGTCTGGGGTGTGGGAAGTCTGGGAGTCCCTGCTTAGACTGCTGCTATTTTTTGAAAGCATTTAGATCTGTGGTAGATGTTGAAAAAGTGGGACTGCAGAGTGCACTATGTAAAATGTACATGTGACATTTGAGAGAACACTTAAATCTAAATTGATGAATTAATACAGTAATAATCTCAATCTCATGCATTTCACAACATTCTAAACTACAGATGCAAAATGTGTTCCTTGCAGAGGACTTTAAATTATCTAAATAATTGCAGCATTTGTGATTTGATCATTGTGCCTCAATGATTATGACTCAAACTGTGTTTTACATTAAAGTTCACTGCCACTTTATATTCTTTATATTTTATGGTTTTGTGACACCACCAACTGATTAGTTTGTGAGGCTGAACATAGTGCATATTCTTTTCTTACCGTTATTACACATTTTGTTTTAGTGCATTTCTTAAATGTGAACATTTTTTCTAAAGTCACAAAGCTTCTGAATTTTCAAATGCCAAGTAAATCTTATGTAAATATTTCAATAAGAGGTTAAGCAAAAGTAAAAACATGGGGAGTGTAATTTGAGGGGGCGAGATTGCTCTTTTATCCGGCAGTATGATTTGATGTTTGGATGATATTTGAATGTGTAAGTGCGTGTGGATGCAGATGTGACCTTGGCTGAGGGCAGAACCCAGGTGGGCTGATCCAGAGGCCACAGGGTTTTATTTAGAAGGAAATGAGGATCTTAAGGACACTCGGTGGATACGACTTTAAATTACAGCCTTTTCCAGACGACTGACTGGACTCCAATCCAGTTTGTTCCACTGGAGTGAACAGCTATCCGTCTGCATCAAATATTCAAAGAATGGCTCCTGTATTCTGGTGAGATGACTACTTCAATCTTCCTTCCACACACTAATCTTGGCTTCCTCATCATATTTTTTTCTTAAGCACAGTGCTACTTTCATAACTTTATCAAACTTAGAAACACGCAGTTAGCCTCACTTAGAAAAAATTGAGCCAGTCGATCATGACGACGTGGTTGCTTGCCTGCTGTGCTATAAATTACTCACAATCCTCTCTGATCACCTGCATGAGGTGACAGGAGACGCCAGCAAGGATCCATTCAGCGACAAGGCCTTGTTTCTGTATGCTTTCTGAAGGACACGAGCTGTCCACTTAGCAAAGGAAGGAAATTGAACATCTCTTTTTATGGCGGCAAATTGTGTGTGCTGGAAGAGTGAAAGTGTGCGGAGAAGACAGGTGTGTGTGAGCGTGCCTCTCCTTCTCGTGGTGCATTTATTCTCGAGCATGGATGACAGACACCAGATCACACAAGCGGAGCCGTTGTGACTAATGCCCGAGCTGAGTGAGTGACAGCATTGGCTCTCATCTCCAGCGCCTCTCAGTGATAAATCTCATCTGTCTCATCATCAGTGTGGAGGCTCTGCTGAGTGCTCGATCTGGAAGTTGTAGTTTAAAATCAATACCTAAGAGCAGAGTGATTTTTAAAGGTATATACTGAGCTGCTTGTAGCTCACAGACCTAATGGCTGGGGCGAACAAGCGGAAATGGCCTAAGCCGCTTGTCAATTAAGGGAGCCTGACTTTGCAGCCTGCATTAGAGGCTGCTGAACACCACTAATCATAATAAGCTTAAAAAATCATCATAACATATTATATTTCAATTTCTTTCCCAAACCTTTTGTCAGCACTAGATATGTTCTTTATGTGTATACTATTGCAGTTTCAGCACCTGAACTAAAATTATACTTTACCCTGTGATTTTTAGATTCCTTTATTCATTTTATCAATTATCATTTGATTCAACAACAACAACAACACAAAAATCTGTATACTTTTGTCCAGTCTTGCAGGTAAAACTTTTACAATCTCCAGTCTCCTTGACCTGCTTTCTGCCTGCTCAGGATAACTCAAAGTACTTCCCAGCTTCTTCCGCTTGAGCGATGTGACATTCCAGACTTCTCAAGCTCTGCGTGTCTTTTGCCTCCTCTCTTTCGGATGACAGCTTGTACTGGGATTTCTCTGGATCCTCTCTACTGGGTCCCTCCGTGCACAAATAATACATGGGCACAATGGTATGTTAATGTGCAAGATGTCTACTCCACTGTAAAGTCATCAAAGTCGGAGTTGTGAGGAAAGTTAAGACGGGACAGCTGGATCCATCAGTATACTGTCTGTTTACTCGCACAACAAGACGAGCAAGTCTGGTGTGCTCAGAGAAAATAGAGGACTAGAGATGTATGCCTTCCTCGTAGCTTTTAAAACAGAGCATGCAATGTGCTACTTTAATTACCTGTGTTAATTGTGTGTTTGGACTTGTTTTAATAAATATTTTAGTAGTGTCCTTCCAAGTCTCTTATTCAGAAAGTATTCATGGCTAATTGCTTTCTATTGAGTGCTTACAATGCATCTCCCGAGCTGATCAAAGAAAGTTATTTTTATGTGAGGTGTGCCTTAGGGTTCCATCAGCAAGAGTATACTATTTATACCTTTTGTAATATTATGTTGTTTACGTCACATCTTGTGCCCCTTTCTTTTGAGTCTATCCATTGATTTTCTGTAATAATAAAGCTCTTGATAGTGACATCTTGTTTGATTAAGATGTTTGGCTTTTCTCCTGAACATATTTGATTTAAACAACAAGGAACTGTAGAGAAAAACAACAAGGATTATATTGCCCTGTGTAAGCTCTGGGTTTAAAAAAAGCTTAACTACTTTAAGGTCCTTGTCCAGGCTCCATTCAGAACAGCTCTGGTCATTCTCTGGTCAAGACATTAGTTTTCATATTACTGTTTACTTCTTTTATGGGTTTTCATTATAGTGTTTGTGAGAAATTATTTTGTACAGTCATGATTGGCAGTATCTCAGTCTGATCTAATTTAATTTGAATGTGCACTATGCAACTTTTCTGTTGAAGGGTCTGCTACCGGTTTGTCTCCATGGAGATGTTGTATGATTGGCAGGATGTCCCATATGGCATTAAACATATCTTATCTATTCCAAGGTGACGCTACCGGGTCAAGTTACTGTTCAGATTTTTTAAGAGACAACCCCTGCTCCTGTCAGAATATATGTTGTTTGTTTTTTTTTGAAGTTTTTAGCCATTTAAACACTCGTATTTGAATTAATGGAAGATAGATGTATATATATATGCAATACTGTGGAACTAAAAGCAATGAAGACACGCAGCTAGCAGACCCTGTGCCAAAAAAGGTACATAGTGTAACTTTAAAGATGTGACAACCTGGCTATATAGCACAGTCAAGTGGAACATTAGTGTCACTAGTTAGAGGTCTTATCTCGCTTAGGCACATCTTTCAAAAAATTTTGATAAATTTAATGGTTGATCTAAAAAGTGGATTACTAGTTGAAATGCTGTTCTTTTCGTGAGCTGGTCTGTGCACATCACACTGTGTCCATTCTTCTCAGTGTGTCTGCTTGTGTTAGTGATAGGGGCTGCCTTGTTTCCGGCAACACACATGCAGCAATTAGGAGTATAAATAAAAAGAAAGATAAACAAACATCAAGGGGGAGTCATGTGGTGCAGCGTCTGAAAAAGCAGCTGGAAGCAGCAGTTAATGGCGCTTTATCTGTCTCCTTACTGTAGACGCACATCCACACGTCTCTCCAGGGACACCACTATCTTTCTCTCACTCTTCCTCTTAGAGCTGTGTCCTTCTCCCACTGGATCACTTCTCAATTAAACTTCATAAAATATTGTCAATTCTGTGGTTTGCCTTTTTACAGATCTTACATTTCTGATTTTCTGTTACTTGTCAAGTTTCAGTTTAACTTGCTAACTCTCAGCAAGTGTCACATTATTACTAACTTTACAAAAATGTATTCCATTAATCTGGATACATATATTAATTTTTATGAAGTAAATCAAGTACTGTTTTCCAAACCACTAAAATCTCAGAACAGGATACATATAATTTAATTTTCCGCTTTTATACAGGCCCATCATGCACATTGTATCTTACAGCTTAATATAGACTGATCATCAGCACATTGAGAGAAGGTTTATAAGATTTTCTTCCTTGTCATTGTGGCCATTAATCATCAGATTTTAAAAACTGGGATACAGGAAATGATCCTTGCTGCCTTAATCCTCTTGTCAGCATTGATTTGTCAGCTCCTCAGTAACTCTATTCCTCCATAGTCTACTGGTATCGGCAGATCTGCATTTGCTCATATTACACAAACTAGGTAAAAGTCCTCTCTGCTGGGCTGTGCATCAACAGCAAAAAGCTAAAAGTTTGTAGGAAATTTAAATACCTCTAGATTTGCCCAGAGAGAAGACAAGTGAGTCCAATTGTAAGGCTATATTTCTGCAATTTAGAAATATTACCAGGGGATAATCGCAAAATAAAAAAAAATAGATCAGCATTATATATAAGCATTATATCTCTGACCAGGAGCGCTCAGTGACCATGCAAGAGGGGGGAGCTGAGCCCATTGATCAGCTACACACTTTATTGGCTTCAACTGAAGTCTTTATCACCTCCTCCCCTCCCACTTCCTCCCTTTCACCGCACCTCGTAAATTCACCAGAGCTAATTGGACATGACTGCATTTATGTTCCAGCTTCATAAATTTCTGTTGGTGAAAGGCGAGAGATCAATTTTCCTCGAGTACGCTGTCTCGGAGCAGCGCACAAGACCATTTAGACACGCGTCCCTCCCCCATGCCTCACCTGGTCTCTGCCCCCACCACCTCACCTCTTCCTTCTGTGCACCTTTGTCCTTTTTTCTCACATTTGAAGTCTCTTTAACAGGAAATTACAATGATCTATAAGTGACCCCTAAAGCAGGTGGGATGAGTAGAAAAAGTGGGTTTTTATTAAAAGATACTGAAATTTACATTGTGGCTCAAGTTAAATTGTCTGGTCTTGGACTGATCTTAACATTTTCTCTTTACAAAGAAAGGCAGATGTTGCATCCCTCAGTCACAACAGCTTTACCAATGGATTGACAATACAGAAAATATAACTTAAGCCCATTACTGTAACTGTTCACAGTCTCAAATTATTACATTGGTTCACTTTGTAAAACTCATCAGGCCCCACTGTTACAACTGTTGGTAATGTAATTCCTAAACAAATCATCTCTCCTGTCTCATTATCTATCATTATCTCATAAAAGATGTCAACAACAGATGTTCAACACACATTCCCCGCTCTCTCTAACCATCTTTTATCCTCCCGCTTTCGCTGCTTCTGCTTTTGGGGTATTTTCCAGAAGCATTCGGCAAGAGAAATACTTTGGAGCAGAGCAACTCTGGGAGTGAGAGACAGGCCTTGGGGATTGCTTGTTTGCAGCAGTGTCCAATTTTCTCAAACAAAACTCACACACACACAAATGCACTCCAGAGCTTCAATGTTGAGAGGTCATCCCAAGATTTTTTGGCAACAAAATAAAAAGGGAAGCAAACTGTCCAGCAAAAAGACATCTTAAATTATTCAGGAAGGAGAGATGACCTTGATTGCCTTTGTAACCCAAACCTTGTGTATGAACATCTCCATCCTTCATATGACTGATGATAATGATGATTCATTATGTAAGCTGCTTCAGTTAAGTTTGTTTGGTTTTCCCTGCACTAAATACATTAGGCGACCGTCAGACCCACTGTGTGTGACTTAGCATATGCCTGAATTATTTACACAGGATACAGTAAATGACTATTGCGTGCATGCCTTTCTCCGAGTCCAGAGCAGCTCTCTGATTGGCTGACTCTTCTTGTGTAGAGAACTGCAATGGCGTCAGAGGCCTACTTTGAGCTACCTGCTCTCTGAAGTATAGTATACGCCATGCACAGGACTAAATAACTAAATAATGGAGTGTGCATGGGCACATCTTGTTCTCCAGCCCAGACCTCAGAGGACCACTTTCTCTGAATGCAGCGTGTTTGTGAAACAGCGCCATGCACTGGCTGCTCCGTGTTAGCCCTGTAAATGCCACTGTTTGGGCAAAACTTTCAAGGAACTAAAACACTCAAAACCTATATATTGCATATAGCAGCTTCTAATTCTTTAGATATGATCAAATCAGTGCAGCCACCAAAATAACCTATACTTCCAACCCCAATCCTCCTCCTCACAAATGTTACTCTGGTGATTAGGATTGGAGTACATACCCACATATAGTCCACAGACTACTGAGATTTTCATTGTCAAAAATTTGAAAGATAGATGTCTTATTTCGTGTTAAATACAATCATGGACTGAAGAAGAGGTAGGTTTCAGCGTGTCCTGCATTGACCGTCCTAAGACCATCCAGCTTGATATTAGTCTGTCCTCCCTGTGGAGCCCTTACTGCAGCAGAATTCATTTTAATGAACACTATTGCAAAGACTAACACCTGGGGAGACAGGGAATTGGGTGGGACGTTATTATACATCCCTTTATTTAAAGACACAAGCTGCTCCTAAAGAAGACGAGGATGAAAAGTGATGAAGAGACAGAAAGTGTGGTGACAGGAGTCGGGCCCAGGTTTGTACAGCCCCCCAGAGAGTTCTTAGACCCCAGTGGATGTTTACGTCTGTGTGCTTTACTCAGTTGGCACACCGAAGAAAGAAGCCCCTTCCTCAGGGACAATATGGTCGCCATGTGAACTTCACAGCTCACTTCTGAACTGCTAATGTTTAAAGGCATGCTGTTATAAATGAGTGTGCCAACGCATTTGGAAAACTGTGCCCGCAGGCCCTCACCCATGCACCTCATTTTTCACTCTGCGGCTGCTGTAAATAATAGTAAAAAGTCTTTTAAAAGTCAGTGTTGGTAACCACTAAACACATATGTGCAGTTTTTTGTGTAGTTGTAGTGAGCGCATTGGGACTGCTCAGTGAACAGATCAGCCAGAGGACAAGGGTTAATATAATTATCCACAAAACCTTGAGACTGAGAACATCATTAGTCAGTGAAGAAAGAGTTAGCCCATCTCAAGCCGCAGGCTCACAGGCAGACAGGAGGTGTCAACAGAGGAGGCCAGAAACAATTACCACATGGACTCAAACTAAACTAAAATTGCAACAAGAAAACAGGGATCGAAAATAATATTTGCAGTGTTTTATAGAGAAATGTCTGACATATTTTTCTATGCCAACATGTACTTATGACTGTCCACTTGATTTAATTTAATCCATTACTGCTCCATATACTTGAGTTATTTGACAGTAAAGTTTTGAGATACATTTACCTTGTTTCAGCTGCTAACTCATCATCAAATGTTTGGATACATTTAATTGCTTCGTTATTAACATTGGTTTCTCTCTAATTCTACACATACCAGTAAAATAATCATGCTTTTAACAGCGGGGTGTGGCACTTCATATATAGTTCTATAGCTCATAACCTCTGTGGCTCATGTAGACAAAATTAAACTTTAGCCTCAGCTGGACCTTTGTATTGCTTTAATAAATGTAGTTACTCTGGAGGGATCAAATCAAGACCAATAAACTTTCCACCTTCTGCCTTCAGAGTCCTGAGCCGGACTTTAATATATCCACAGTGCATCCACAATATTAACACTGGTGTGATCTGGCCATGGTGATCTGGTATGGTGATCCCTCTATAATATAATCATTTCATACTGTGTTTTGTATTATATTTATGTTTAAAAACTCAAATGGTACAGATCCGCTAATCACTTTGAGAAGCTAGCCACTTTTTGTGTTTTCAAAGCAATGAGTAAGGGAAACAAGGGAAACAATTTCTGAAGCAGAAATTGGATCCTGGTGCATGAGCAAGCACTGTGTGGGGAAAGTTATTGTGTAACAAGATAGTACTTTGTGATCATTGAGAGCATTGAAAGCTCTCATTTACAGAATTCCTATCAATGTAAAATGACCTAAACGCTTCTTGTTGAATAGTGTGATGTGTTCATGTTCATACATTATTAATGAGTTTTGTCACTTAAAAATGTATGTATGTTGGTCTGTTTTTCTCTTTTTCTTTTTAGATCAGAGTCACCAGAAAACTATATACAGGGTGTCCAAGTCTTTTTACAATTTTAACATTTAATAATTACAAAGGCAATTGATAAGATATATTGATTAGATCTGTTCTATTGTACTCAGTGGTTCTAAAAGTTTTTAATCACATTGTATTTTTGTATTTCAGGCATCCTGTTGATTAAAGAGGCGTCTTTTTGAATGAATCCCTAAGAAATGGCTACCTTGACATTTTGACTGAATATGTGGCACCACAACTAAAAAAACAGTCAAACAAGGTAAAAAAATAAATAAAAAATTTGGAAAACACTGAGTACAATAGAACGAGTCTGATTAAGATATTATCCATTGCCTTTGTAGTAAATGTTTTAAATTATCAAGAGACTTTATGGACACCCTGTATATCTAATGTAACAATTATGTTGCTATACACAGAATTTATTGCAAATTAGATTGATAAAAAGTTATAAATGAGCAATTATTTCCATTTTATGTTGATAGTAACTGTTAGGGCTGTAAGCATAGACTGTATATATGAATGGACATAGCTAACCTGCTAGTTGCAGCGTTCCAAATAGGAAGTGATTATGGGTGTATTTCTGGCACTCTGGCTCCAATTCATTTTACATTGAAAAATGATCGCCTCTCTCTCCATAACTGCTGCTGTCAGGCTCGGCATTTCGGTCTTAAAATGTTTGCATTAACCCTCTCTACATGATCCTTGTATTTTTTTATTTTGCTATTGTCTCTGTAAATCAAGATATGAACATTAATAACAGACAAATCAGCTGCCTTCACTCCCATTAGTATTAGTAACAGCTTTGATTGACAGCGCTGCTAACCGTCCACTCTCTGCTAAACCAGTGGTGCGGGCGGGAACTTTCAACAGCCTCGCTCCAGATTGGCTCTTTGGTTGCTATGATACTCACGGGTGGAATTTCTAATATGCAACTCCAAATTCTCCCCTATAAGTACTAGCCTGGATGAGCTTCTTACCATGGGTGACGTCACACTCACTTAGTCCACTTCTTTATGACCAATAGCAGAGAGAAGAATGCATGGTGTGAATGAGCTGGAGTTTTGGGGGTGTTGAATCTGCCATTGTCCTACTTATGAAGATGCTTTTTACATAGTGCAACAACCATAAATAATTTGAGCTTTTGCCAACCTCATGCCCCTTATTAGTCGACTGACTGATGCACAGGGCATTTAGTTTTTAGTCAGCCAAGAATTTCTTTAGTCAACTACATCCCTAGTGACAGTATTGTACCTGTACTTTGAAACACCATCAAACACCACAATATTTAGCCTGTTATAGTAGCGGACCAAAAAGACAACCATCTTTCTCCGGGCTATCCTCTTCTCACCATGTCCTCTTTTCACAATTCCCAGCATGCTTTTCTGCTTTAAAGACTGTTCAGGAAATTCCCCCTTTGCAAGATGCTGGTAAGGCAGTGCACAGAGGGGCATGGGGGAAGAATATCTCTATTGTATTTGGGAATTTAAAAGGATATGGGCTCAAAGGTTGGAAGGTAAAAAAGAAAGGAAAATCTATTAGAGGAAGAGCAGTGGGGGAAAAAGATCAGTGAAACAAAAGAGTGAGAATGAAGGCAGAACTGCTGACTGTAACATTCCACCTTCTGAGGGGAAATAAACTGTGATTATCAAATCAGTTACAACCATCGTGCCATAAATCATTGCATATGAGAGGACAATGACACTTCCCTCATTCAGGCCCCTCTGCTTTCTGCATGCCTTTCTTTTCTAAGCAGTGCTCATGAATGATTTAAAAAGTGATCTGTTTCCAGCTGCCTCAGAGGAAGATGCCTGAAAATGGGAGGAGTCACAGAAAAAGAGGGCGGGGCTGCAATAACAAAGCCTGGATTTCCTCACATGAAGTAAGAATCGCATTTTTCATTCATGAGGAGTACTTTCTGTCCATACATTTGTGACCCAGGGTAAAAAAAAAAAAGAAACATATTAAGGAAAGGTGTAGAGACGCCTGTGGTGGGTGGGTGAACTGCAGAATATATTTTATCGAGCATCACACCTCACATCATTCATCACAAAATCACACACCCTAGCTAGTCCCATGGAACTACAAGTTAATCCATCATCTGCCTTCCTTTTCTCTCTCCTCACTCTCCCCTCTCTGCTTTCACACCTTCCATCCACTCACCTTCACTCTGCAAAGGACAAATAATATAAAAAGTTGGCATTATTTCAAAAAACTGTGGTGACAGTTAGCAAAGTCAAATTCACAGGAGCAGCAAAAAGACTGGAGGCTGCAATCTGTGGAGAGAATTAACGTTTTCTTGAGACCTGTCATGTTCATTCATGCCTCCACTACAACAACATGTACACGGAACTCTCATACAGACACAGCTATTTAGGCTCATTAGCTCTGCCTTTTGACTGCAGTCACACTGGGAAAAGTACAAATCAGGGTCACTGCAGGTTATCGCTTGCAGGTAATAATAAGTACATTGTTAGTCCTGTGGGAATGATGAAAGCTTTTGACTAGCACTATACCCATACACAATGTCATTCATTAACAATGTCGCTTTTAAAATGTTGTTAAATATTCAAATAAAAAAATCTGTGAAGCTGCACTGTGCAACATGCTTGGAGAGTCTGCTACCTGCTCTCCATGGCAATGTTATAGATAGGTTTAATGCCCTACTCTGGAATATTTAAGGGCAAGCAATAACATTTCTACAAAAGTTACATAGCACCTTTAATAAAAGAGGGCTGTTGCTCAAAAATAAAGTGTGTATGTTTAGTTTGATTTGAAAGTGTCTGTGTTGTAGATTGTGAGAAGAAGGCACAAGCAGTGCACACATTAGCTGGGTCAGTGGGGGGCAGGACAGCACAGAGGAACACACACAGATAGATGGAGATAGATGAGTCAAACAACATGACTGAAGAAACTCACTGCATTTCATTTGCGAGCTGCTGGCCTGTTTTCCAGCAGCCTTATGTGAACTCATTTTCACAACTGGAAAGTAATTAGTTGATGGAGAGAGTCTAGGCCTTGAACAAGACCAGGCTTATCATGTGTAATTAAGGCTAACAGACTGGTGCAAATACTATTTATCTGGATCATCTAATGCCACATATCCAAATGGTGATGACATATGAATATATTTTGTGCAACGTGTTTCTAACAGTAATGCACAAATTAAATTGATATGTCAATATTAATTCACAAACTTATAAGTGTTTTTTCTCTGCCCCTGCTGACCGCAGTATCTGTGAATTGACGCTGAAACTGCATACTTGGCTACTTTTAAATGTCATTCTTCTCCCATCAAGCAATCAGATCAGATGGAGAAGTTGGAAGGAGCGCTTGCCACTGATAAGAGAAATATGATGCAGATCTCGTCTTGCCCCATCTCCTTGCCTGAGCTTTGAGCCTAATCCACTTACTTAGCTTTTCCTGAGCTTACTGCCTTCCTTTTATTCTATTATGAAGAGCGAGCATACGACCTGCTGCTTATTTCATTAAAAGGCCCAACTCGTGACCCCCTGTCTTATCTATAACCATGGGGCTGCTAAGGTTCACTGTGCAGTTCAACAATGGCCCTGATAGATGGCACAGTGCGGCCACAGAGGGGAAGAGATGGCGGCCATATACGAATCTAAACGCACCGATTAGAAGTGGAGCTCTCCAGTCAATGTGATTTTACTGATTTAAATGATGGCACAGCTGAGGCGCACTGCTATGTCTTTGATGGAGGAGATGGCTTTTACTTGGGTGAATCTAAAAGGTGACTACAGCCTGTAAAATGAGCCTAGAGCGTCGGGCTTTCAGGACCTGCATTTGAGTTGAGGTTATAGTTGTGGTAGCATAAAACAGTTAACCTTGGCAGAATTTTTCCTCTAAATGTATCCCAAATCATGCATTAGCTGCCCATTGACTCTAGGGCAAGGCACTTTGATTTTTTTATTATCTGATTTTTGGCGGCTGTGCTTTTCTGATTGAATTAAAGCTTTTCGTATCATGTTCCCAAGTGTACTTTTTTTTATTGCATGCACAGATGGAAATTGATGTATTGGATGTAAAAAAAAAACAACATAATAGTCTATAGGATTGCATAAAACAATATATTGTCACAATTTAGCCATTAGAACGTTTCAGAGCACCATCACCCTGACAATGAAGTGTCAGCTTAAATACTTAACCACTCTGCTTATCACTTTTGTTCTAAGGGCATAAAGGTATAGTAGGAAGGACCCTGTTTGATTCACAGACCATAGAAGACCTTTTACTAAATGAAATAAATGAATCTGAAAAGTCAAAAGCAGTCATTCACAGGGCTACAGCACAGTGTATATACAATATGGACAGGAAGTGACTCCAGCCCTGTATGCATCAATATCACTAGCATATCTCATTACAATAGTGACCAATGCTTGTTCATATAAATCCCATTCCACTGAAGAGCTGTTGCCCAGGCACCAGGAGAGTGGAATATTCATGATTCAGATTTGAGGCAATGCAAATCCCAATATGCTTCTGAGGCCAGACAAGATGAGATGAAATAGCTTAGCCTTTTGTCCAGGGAACATTGACTAATTGTCCTGCACCCAAAAAATCAATTTCCTAAGCGTAAGCATCAGACACTCTTTATTGTACTGTATGTTGAGGACCCCCAGCCAGTATCACCTAATACTCCTGCTGCCCGCTCAGAATAACGTATTGATTAGTGATTATGTTACGGTAGGTGTGGGTGGCCGGGGCGGAAGACGTTACTGGCCTCAGTCATCTCCTCTGGGCTAAATTTGGAACAGCTGTTACCAGA
This sequence comes from Periophthalmus modestus, assembly GCA_019594935.1. Lineage (NCBI taxonomy): Eukaryota > Metazoa > Chordata > Actinopteri > Gobiiformes > Gobiidae > Periophthalmus > Periophthalmus modestus. Next base: position 40,314,543 of record JAIEZT010000054.1, read on the forward strand.
TCCGGCACATTCTGACACTAGCACCAGCAGCCCCCTGTCATCGGCCTACACATCTGTGGTGATAGGTGCAAATTAGTGATAAATGTGAGAACCAAATGATGGACACAAACAAAGATGTCAACACAAGTTCACAAAAGCAATAACAATAATAAGAATTGAGTCTGAGGCCACTGAAAATTGTTGCCACGCTTATTATTCAAATAACTGCACAAAAAAATGCTAAATAAAATCAAAATGAAAGACCCTGACAAATTAACTGCATTGTGATCAAGGCCCTTTAGACAAATAGGGCAACGGCTGTCTGAATTACTGCAACCTTCTGGTGTTTCTGGTGTAATTAACACACGTGAAAATAATAAAAAGTTTTCTCTTTAGCCTGACTTGTTTGGAGATGCCATTGAATTACAAAGAAATAAAAAGCTTGTTCCCGAGTCTGGCTCAAATGAAGGCCATGCTTCTAGTCGTGCAGTGAAATGTGCTGTATTAAAACCTGGTTAACTGTTTTTAGTAATTTGGTTGTCAATGTTTCATATGTTGTAGCAAACTTAATCCCATTCTATATATATCTAAGAATATTTATTAAATAGTCCATATTAAATCATCTGTATTTTATTTTGACGACGCTGAGCACATAAAATGAATGTGTATCTACTGTGCTGTATGGTGGACCTGGGAGTTGTTGGATGCCCTCTTCTCTCTGTGTGCTTCTGTGCTGAGCCTAAAAAGTGACTGTGATCAATACCTGCAGGCTCTTTCACACAGCTCCACGGGGATGTTTGTTTGTGTGTGTGCTGTGTCAGCGTTCACTCAGGACTTCATCAAACACATACCCCTCAGCTGTGCAGCGCATCATCTCCGGCGCTCCAGCCTGTGCTATCATCTCCGGCGCTCCCTCATTTCCTCCTTTTTCTCCTTCCCACGGGCCCTGTCCACACACACTCGTCCGTCCATCCTTCCATTCTGGGCCATCCCAACAAGCATGTTAAATACCATTGAAATGTCAGCCGGCCGTATCGATTGGAATAATAATTCTGAGAGGTGGGAGAGATGGCTTGTTGATGCTAAGCAGGCGTGTGATGCCCTGGAGCATCCTTCACTGTCACAAAGATGCCATGTAAGGCTTTCCGGCTCCCCTGGCAGAGAGAGCACGGCGGCGGCTTACGTTGGACCACTGATGCCTTATGTTTCTGTCATTAATCATTGGCCCGCAAGGATCCATGCCGACACAGACAGGGTCAACGCAGCAGCACCTCAGATCACGCTGCCTGTGTGAGCGTATCGGCCCTGTCTGTCACCTGCTTCTTTTCTCTATCTGTCACAATGTGTTTTGATGTTGATATTTTAGTGGTCAGGTTTGTAACACTATAATTTACATTATTTGATCATGTTTTTACTGGACATTTCTCTGTGTTAATAAAATTATGTGCCCTTTCCTCTGACAGGCAATCTCTTATTCACTGACGCTAAAGAGTAATTAAAACAATACTCTTTAAAAAGACCCACAGGTCATTTGTCTCCCCTCTCCCTGAAGCCTGAGAAGCAAGTCATGAACAGATGCCTTTTAGAAAGCAGGGAAAAATGTCACAAAATATCATTATAATGCTAAAATATGCTTTTCAGTGTCAACCTCTCTGAACTTGACACTGTAGGTATGTAAAAGCTTTACAAAGGTTTTGTTATTTCTAAAAAGAGGTGTCTTTATTTTGTACAAAATTAAAACCTAAATAAGTGTGCGTTGAAGACATAATAGTGGGTGTGTGCACATCTCTGACCTGGCAGGGACATCAATGTTGGAGATGGCGTAGAAGTATTTGAGCAGGTTGTCTCTCTGGACGTAGGTGCCTCCAAGGGCCGGCCTGAGGAGCCTCAGCCTCAGGTTGGTGAAGGTGAAGAAGTCCCTCAGGCCCTTCATACTCTCCATGCGTGTGTATAGATTGTCCATTTGTTGAAGTCTGGGCCCAGCAAACACGGCAAACCGTGCCCGCACTTCGAACTTGACGTTTTTTCTCATTCTTAGAGCCGACCCAGCGTGAATATTGCTCTGTGCAGATGACTCTGGTGATGTTGGTGGGGCTGAGGTCTCGCACTCGTTTTGGTTGCATGTTGAAGGCATCCAGGCAGTCGTCGGCATAGTACTGGTAGGGCTGCCATGAGCGGCCGTGGTCCATGGACTTATCCAGGACCATGATGGTGGGCCGGCCGTATTCAAAGGTGATGTGCAGGTCATCGGTGAGCTCCAGGCTCTTGTTCCATGACAGGGTGATGTTGGCCAGCAGGGGCTCGGGGTGGCGCCTCCATGTGACTGTCTGCCAGTACGTGATGAGACCATTGCGCTCACGGTCCTGCATCAGCTGAGGAGGATGGGCCAGATCTGGGTTTGAAGCGTCACACTCATCACTGCACAAGTATGGGTTCTCCTACAATGACAGAAACATACAAATGTAAGTGCATATGTTCTGTATCTGCTAATCAGACTGTTTAACTTTGCAATGGTGCTTGTGTTAATGAGGCGTGTCTTTACAGTGCAGGCTCTGTCCACTGAGGGCTATACCAGAGCTTAAAAGTAAACTTGCAGAACAACATAACAGGAAGTGTGAAGGTCAAGAGGATTGTGCATCATCACTCTCTTTGCATAGACAGCAGAGAGCTGCACTTTTAACTTTGGAGAATTGATCCTGCTGTTCTTGCGATGCCAAGACTTTCAAGTCTCTCCTCCTTTAGTCTTTGGGGGGGGAGAGTCAACAGAATTATTTACTCTTCAAAGACTACTGCACACATCATAGTGGACATGTTGTTCTCACCAAATTTAGAAATAGATATAGCTTCTCATGCATGCATTCACACCAATGTTTGTAATTTATCTGGGATAGGTTTTGTCATTATAAAAGAATAAAAGAGAAAAAACAGAAAAAGAAGAAAAAACAGAAAAGTCAGTTTTTATTCACACATGTATTGCACAAATATTTTTTTTATAATTAGTTAAATGACTCACTATGCTCATCATACTGTATTAACTGTATTTTAATATATTTATTTTTGTGATTACATCTCTTTTTTTTGTTTTAAATCTCCCGAAAACAGCACCGCACAGTTATCTTGTTTTAGTCCCAGATTTATAGGTGAATGAAAAGTTTGACATATAACGGCTCGCATAAACATAATCGACCAGTTCTAATTAAAGTGGATTCTCTCTCTTAAAAGAATCTTCCTCTAAGTGATCTAAACTGCATGATATAAATTCCTGCCATTGCCTAAATCATGCATCTTTTATCCTTTGCAGGCAACAACTTCTTCTCTCATGAGGCCAAAACGTAGCATATTCCAACAGTTGAGCTGCATGAATAGAGCCATTGGACTATAGCGTGTAGAAAATGAGCAGTCACTCAAAGCCACTCTACTGGGCTAATAACAAAAGCAGAAGTTACAATCCTGAGAGGACGCCATTATAAATCATCTGATTTATGGTGACACTAGAACGGGGGAAAACTCCGCACATAAGCAAACTGTGAGTTGGTGCTGAGGATAGCTGTATGGAAGTGTACTATCCAGGATCATAACACATGTGAAGACAGTAATGAAACTGTGGTGTGTCTAAAACGTGCACATCATTTGTCTTTTACACCAGGAAATGACACAGCAGCAGTGTTCTTTATGTGATAACCTAATTATCTCCTGCACTCTGATTTAGACAAGACAGACGCAGCACAAACACACTTAGGAAGATAATCTCATACAAGGCGGCCAATGCACGGGGTAATTAGAAGGTGACAGACCAACGTAGTAGTGGAAGTCTGTGAGATATTAAACTGATCTGTACATGCTTCCATCAGTGTGACACGGGGAGGGATTAAGACTTGTTCTGGGGGTGACCTTAGACTCATAATCCTATTGACTGTAGTGTCACTCATTGCATCCAACACTTTCCCTTAATATGTCAACTCTTGTATATTTTTGGTAAACTATTTTAAGATGCACGAGTAAATGTAATAGCAGCTTTTCATCATTTTTAAAACGTGAATGATTTGGTGCACTGTCAAAGGTCTTTTTTGTTTAGTATTCATTTAGCAATTGTCAAGAGATATTTTTGGCTTTGGTTTTGTTCTCTTCTTGCTATGTATCTACATAAACTATATATTTCTTAACACATTTCATAATCTATCCATGTATAATATTATTGAAGTTCATTTTAATTTATTTAGGACAATACTTGGAATAACAGTGATATGCGTATTGAGTTGGCGTTTTACTGCTGGCAGGACTTTCTTACATATCCCTGGATTAGGCATGATTTATGGCTTTGATTTTGTTCCTATTTAGTACCGCTTGTTTTCTGTTAATATAACAGCCTAGATTTAAGTGCATTTTAATTTAATATAGAAAATGCCAGCCAAATATTTCATGTTTAAAAGTCAGTGTGCTGTGAGATGTAGGTAATAGTATATCGAAGGGCTTTGATCCACCAAAAGAGTCTTACACATGGGGTTATGTTTAAGCCTTTTGTGCGCCATGTCCTCCTTATCCAGCTCTGCCTCCTGCCCCTGCTCTGTCCTGGCCTAGTATCTCAGCCAGGACACACACATGCTTTTACACACACACATAGACACACACACACAGACACAAATCCCGGCCAACTGCTGCGGCAGGTGGCCCGCGCTGCTAAGCCCCTCCAGCAATTATCCTTGCTGGGATCCTGTCTCCACGACAACAGCCTCCATGATGCCCCAACCAAAAGTGACTCCCTTGTTTTCATTTGAGGGATAACAATGTGTGTAATAAGACGTTGAGTGAGTGCCTCATGCCAAGGCCACAAAGACAAACTGTACTTAACTCAGCATGGATAGTGACTACTTTCACCTAATACTGATCAGTTAAAGAACAGTGTGCTCAAGCCACGACTTTGTATTTTAATTATAGAGTACGCGGTGGAAAAATAAGACGAAACAAAGATGTCTGTGTGAAATAAACCTAATGCAATTAAATAATAATAATAATAAAAATAATAGATAAAAGTTTTAACATTATCAAATATTTGTCTTTATTTTTAAAGCTCAAATTGCCTTAACAACAAACAGTGTGCACCTTGCCACCGATACTTTTATTTTGAGTCCCTTTAAGTTTCTTAAATATGGAACAGGCAAGGAGTATTTAAAAAAGCATGAATAATAATGTGTGGTACATTACTTTGAATTAAATCTATACAAATAGTAGTTCAGGTTATTTTTTGTAAAAGAAAAATATAAGATTTTACATTTTTCTTTTACTATGGATCATACCGGGACGACTGAGGGATCACACAGACTTTATTATGTGTTAATACTACTACACCATTAATACTATTGCTTAAGTCTACCAAAGACTTTCCTAGCATTGCAACGATTAATCAGAGTAATTGTGACTAGTTGACGATGAAAATAATTGTAATTGTATTTTAAATATCTTTGTGGTTTTTTGGACTATGCAGACTCTGAACACATGACAAAAGTCCTTTTTATAAAATCAGACCATATTTGTATTAATGTGCCATAAAAATAATCACTTGACTAGCTGACTAATAATACAACAATTACTTGCTAGTCTACTACTAAAACAATAGTAAGTTGCAGCTCCACCTACAACTATACTGTCTGTGTCCCCCAAATATTTCCAGTTGTCCTGCTCTGGCTCGCCGCTCATTTCTCTCTCCACATATAGAAGTTTCTAGGTTATATTGCTAGCAAGGGGAATAAAGGAAGGAGCACACACGGAACGCAATTTATTTTGTTTGGGGGAAACATCAAATGAAATGACCCTCCCATTAAACAGGCCACAAAGGGGACCAGAAAAGGATATTGCTTTTTCACTTATGACAATAATCTTTTATTTTTGTGAGCTTTTTCTGTTTCATCCTACTGGCCAGGACTGTAGCTATAACTGGACATCTGAAGCTCTTGTTTGTGTGAGACTAAGAGGAGGTACATGTATAGAATTACAAGATTTCAATTTTATTATATGAAATTACGATCTGTCCTTCTAAGTAAAGCACATCCTCGTAACAGTAATGGCCGATTCTAGACGTGTTATATTTGTAGATCTAGCTGAGTGATATCCTCTGAATGAATACTATCTTGTGTTGCTACCCTTCTATATACTGTGCCAGTATTTGTTCATTTGAATCAGATGTGGTAAATTGAACACAGATGAAAGAATAAAACTTCTCTCTTGTTCCACACTATAGAAGATTGTGTTGTATAAGCCACAAATAATGTATGGACACTTGGCCACTCTGAGCCCATATTGTGGAGACCAGACACAAAGTTCACCTCGAGCTGTTTAAGCCCCTGCCGCCAATCCCTCTTAGTCTCACCTCAGCCAAGGATAAATCTCACTTATAGCTATCCCCATGATCTGCCAACACATCTAAACACTCTCTGATCACTTTCAACTGTGTCCTAATAGGGATGTGAGCCACACCATTACATCATCGCTCTCTCCCATTCGGCTGCTCCACTGCTGTCTCAGTTGCAGTCTTTGTCTCTCTGCTCCTTCTGTTAATTATTCTCTGTTCTGTCAGACTTGTTAATCCTGTACTCAAACTCACCTCTGAGGATGTATTTTAAAACATTGATAAAGTGCTTTGATTCTATAACCCATGGGAGGGGCCGCCCTGTTGGAACGTGTGACCCTTTTGGCTGTACCCCTGGGTGGTCACTGTGAGGCAGGGCACTGGTCATCCTGGCACAGTTCTGCTGCTGAGGGGCCAGAGCCAGTCTACAGGCTCTCTCATCCTGGCTACAGAAGCTGCCTCATTCCTCCCCTTCCTGCATGCTCCCCTTCCGCTGCTGCGCTCTATCTCTTCTCATGTCTATTTTTTAGAGCTGGCTCATTCTACCTTCTAAAACAAGCGGATGCGTTGTGAGCGGAAGGTGTGTTTTTTTTTCTGTTTCTTAGATATACAACAGTCCAACAGTCCCATCTCCAGCACGCAGCATCACTACTTGGTTTACATTCCCCCTCATTCATTTGCATGCTGCTGCTGTCTGATCTCGTCCCATGAGAGCTGCCTGATCGAGGGTTTGGGTTCAAGCCCAAAAAAGTGAAAATAACAAACAACAGACCGTCACACCTCTTCAGTGCTGCATTTTGGATTTTGACAATATGAGTGCTACTGAAGAAAGTGATGCTATGTTTTTGCTTAGCTAAGCTTGGATCTTCTGCACCACTCCCTCATCATTAGCTATGCCCCGGTGCAGCCCCCTCCTTTAAAAAACAGCGTACTCCATCATTCCCAACTGAAGGCTATGGCTGTGTAACGGTATGATACAGAGACAGCTACAAAGGGACTACAGAAGTCTCAAACTCAGGAGCAGTGACACTGGTATCTGAGTGGTGCTGGTTCAGGACTGCTGGATTCCAACTGAACTAGAGAGAAATAGAGTAGAATAAATGTCCCTGTGGAGACAGACCTAAACCACTCTACATCAGTGTTCGTATACACATATACAGTGTGTCTCAACTTCACTATGGCAGTATTTTTGAAGTAAGTCCAAATAGGCGAAACTCCACATTTTCTTTCACGTTAAGAGCTGCTCTGCACATTGGGGGTTGAACAGTTTCGTTCAGTTCTCTGAGTTTGCTTTGACTCATTGGAATTCAAAATGACTAAATATAAACTATACCAATTAAATAGGAATGTGATTTTCCCACAAGGCATCCAAAAGCAGAAGGATATTTTTTTTCTGAAAAAAAGATCAATAATGTCTCTTTTGAACTACTCTGCTGGTCTTGGGGTAATGCAAGGAGCAATTAGATTACTTTAGGGAACTTTTTGTATGCAGCAGATATTTTAAAGGGATGATAAAAGCTGACAAAACATATTACAGTACCTGCATTGATTTTAAGAGCCACAGATGGCTTAAGAGGAACTAGAAGTTTCCACTAACGCTTTCTGTCTGTCAGAAAAGTGCTGAATAAGACTGGCCTCTTTCCTGTCCTGCCCTCTTCCATCCTCCTACAACACACTGCTCAGTTGGAGCGTCACTGGTCAAACCCTTGTAAGGAAGCCCATTAAAGAGTCCATCAATATTTGATCATTGCTCACTTAGAAACATAGTTATAGAAGTTTCCAGGCTAAGGCCATTAGGGGGCAGACGTCAATACGTTATGGCAGTCAGCATCTCTGTGCACTTCCACTGACTCTCTCCTCAAGAGGAGTCATTGGAGAGGTTCTCTTAAGTCAACAGTGGTTTCCGCTACTTCTACATTAAACAAATCATTAACCATTAGGTATCCACGAAGCACAGTATCCTTTCCTGCTCTTGCCCAATGACCCTGCGCGTTGTTATTAGTCTGAGTAAGAACAAGCAGTCTGTGTGAATCTGATTATAGTTGTTTGTGCAGACTGTCTTAAGGTTACAAATGGTGTGGTCACAGGCAAAACTACGATCCCATTAACTGCAGCGTGCCATAATAGGATCAGATTAGGTTGAGTAAACTAGAGCGGAGCTGGACTCTGTCTCTGTCGGAGGAAGTTTGGGAGACTTGACTCATGATGATTGAGACACGTCTACCTCCTTCAGGAAATACATATGCATCTTCCAGAGCACCAAGCTTATTTTTTACCAAATGACTCTAACTTTTTTGCTTAAAATGTAAAATGGAATTACAACGATTCCATAATCCTGATTTCTAATTATTACACCCACATTATTGGATGGGTCGCCGCAGGCTGAAAAGTGTGTTAAATACTGCTGTTGCAGACATTTTAACGAGACCCCCCAGAGCATGCGTTGTTCCCACTGTGCTGTCCTTGAAACTAAAAAGGTCCCGCTAAATGCATTTTACCTTAGGAAATGTGAGATGTTCCAGAAGGTCAGATTTGAATAGAATCACAGGCTGCCAAGTTCATATTAATGTAAATAACACCTTTAGACCTGCCAAGGTAAGAGTCTCACTTCAGAGAGCGGCATCCGCTGACCATTTGCCTATGCTACATATTGGTAAAACAGGTAAAACAAGTTCAAAGTGAAACATTTATCTATTACTTATGCATATAATCCACATGTCCATGTTTTTATGTTTTGAGGTAAATTTGTCACATTTATATAGCCTACATGTGTAGGCCTATAAATGTGCAGCACTGCAAATATGTCAACGTTTAATTACTATTATAGCATGTTTTTTGTTTTATATTTGAATAAAAAATATAAAGCAGACCTTTATTTGAAATTATTTTCTATTATCATTATCATTATCATTATCATTATTATTATTATTACTACTACTACTACTACTACTACTACTACTACTACTACTACTACTACTATAATAATAATAATAATAATAATAATAATAATCATAATAATAACGTTATTGTTGTTGTTAACTTTTTAATATAATTAACAAAACGCAAGTTTTTTCAGTACACCCAAATCAGTAATTGGCTAAATTAGATTTACCATCAATTCCTATTATGTCACTTTCTTAACCTATTTTTTCCCTAGTTTTTCTTCATTTGCAATACAGAGTTATTGGCCTTTAAAATAACACTTTCTACGGGCTAAAAGTTGAGTGCTGTTGAACTCACCAGTGTGCAGAAGCGCTCAGGCGGGTTTCCACACGTGATTCCGGGCGGGTCGACTTTGATGCGCATGTAGTCTTTCATGGACGTGGGTTTAGGCTGACACGCGTAATGTTCCCACACCGAGCCTTCGTCCGTGCTCACCAGGGACTTACACAGTTCGTACTGGGCCAAAGTTGAGGCCAAGCATCGCAGTAGGAGCAGCAGCGCGACCTGTAGGGACATGGCAGGGACCAAGGGGCACGAGGGGCACAAGGGGGTCCGTGTGGCGGGGCGGCAGACTCACAGAGCTGGGGCTGGAGACGGGCATGGAGTGGGGCTCAGAGGCAAAAGGAAATAGCTCCTTTTATCATGTTGCATGATGCATTTGAATGTGGAAGGTGAGGCGATAAATCCCAAATCTAGCCCACTGAATGGCCCTCTGCGCTCAGTGTCACAGATAGTGCGAGTCCCTAAGGATCAGCGTCAGGGTACTTTTCTTATTTCCTGAGCAGAACGAGCGCCGGCTTGAGTTACACGCGTTGAGCTGGGCATGCACTTTGACCATAGTGTTGCAGAGGTGACCGCGGTTTACTACAGAGAGGGCTCTTGAAGGAGAACAGTGCAGCTGCAAGCGCGCACAGGAGTCTTGGTTGGGTCTTTGGAAGCATCCATTGGACAGTTCTGCTGCACCGCTGTGATTGTCCTGGGGCAAAATGAGGACACACAAATGAAAAAGTTAGACGGTGTACACTGAAGGCGTTTTATTTTATTTTTCCCTCTCTGACAACATGTATCGGGTGCAGAAATATAATTTCTTCTTCTTCAAAATTCACACAGACTAAAAAACATTTTACGCAACAGCTTTTGTGTCTATTGTATAAATTATTGAATAAAATGCTCCGACAATGCACAAAAACAACAACTTTTTTAATTGAATGTGGTGTTTCAAGGAGTATTCTGCACAGATATTTATTTAGTGAGACAGTCATGGGGTGCTTTTTTAAAGACAACAAAAATCAAAACAGCGTTGTCTAAAATAATCTGACAGCAGGTCTCCACGGCAGCATTTTGCCTCAACTTTTGATTCCTGCGCATGTCTTCCAGTAAAGTTCAGACCCTGTGCACTTATCCTGTCCCAACCAAGGCCGTGGAGCTGAGTTCTGTTTCCGAGTAACGACAGCTATTTCCTGACTCTCTGCTAGGGGTGTGTCTTTAGCCTACTACAGTTGCGCATCCCACACGGAGCCCAGCTCAAACTACAGAGACTGTTCTTCAGCAAAAACGTATCATTACTTCGTAATTGCATCAAAAACTTCCTTGACTTGCCACAAAGGTTACCGATTACAACATAACTCTTTTACAGCCTCCGAGCTGCTCCAGGATTCCCCTTTATGCACTGATGCGTATCAGATAAGGCACTTACTTGTAATGATCATCCGAGAGATAGCGCCGCACTTTGAGCCAGTCCTCTTTCAACTCCAGCCGCACAACACTTCACTGGTCCTGCACTGGTTACCCCTCTGAATTTCAATGTCCCCTCTTGGGCTAACTCCACTCTCCGACTGGACACCGGCTTGCTGTTTGTTGTTTCCGTTCACGGGATACTTTTCCCTCGCGCCACGCTTCGCTGCGCACCGCTGATTACTGTCCTAGATCTGGAGACGGTCCGTGGGAGGAAAAAGAGGACTGAAATCCAGCGCCAAGTAGTATCAAAAAGTATAAAATATTGACTTTGTTGGAAAGGCTTGTGCCCGCCCTTTTTTGGCCCCGTCTCCTCCTCCCCTTGCCACTTTAAGCTCGGGTTTACCGGGATGCTCAAGGGCAGAAAGAGAGAGAAAAATGCTTTATGGAAAATATCTCCTCCCTCCTTCTCCTCCCCTTCCTCCCTCTCTCACTCCCTCACAGTTAATGCCCGGGCTAAATCCTTTCACCATCGCGTTCAATCACTATCTGAGCTTTATCTGCCCTACTGCCTGGTCCGGGGCGGTCCCCTCTGCTGTTCCGTGAACTATTCCCCAGCGTTAACACCAAGGCAAAGCGGAAGACGCGAGGGGCATCACTAGCACTCTACTGTACGCTCTCTCCACATGGGAGATAACACTGGAGTAGCGCCATGGAGTCACAGCTGGCTCTGCTTAACACAGCCCATATGTTTTAGCATCTCCTTACGTGTTTATACAGGCCTTTGTTGCTTTATTTATCAGTCATTTATCTGTGTGAAAGACACTATCGCATATCATTAGTCTTTGTCTTGTGCTTCACAATGGTTCCAGTATTAATAGAGGATTATCTGGGATTACACCGGCTCTGAACTTCCCCAAAGGTTCCCCGAGTGGTGCGCTGTCCATGGTGCTGAAATGGTGCTTTTGGAGTTTTGTGAGTTTTGGGTTTAATGCATGTGTTTCAGCAACTACTTTTACATAAGAAAGTTATGTTTAAGGTAAGGTATATTTTAACTTTATTGTTTGGTATGTTATTATTCACTGAAACATTGGTAAAAAAAAACAACAAACAAACAAAAAAAAAAAACTACAAAAAAATAATACGAACTAGACTAAAGCAGTTACATTCATTTACAGCAGAAGCAAGTTTATGTCAATTTTCAAGTTCAATATCTAATGAAAATTGACTTAAACGAGTATGTGAAAGTAGGCCAAAGGAAAAAACAAGGTTACCATAGCTGAAATTTTAAACAAAAAAGTAATTCAAATCAATGTGTAATGGTCATTCTGATCCTGCCAACACTGCACAGATGTGTATAATTGCTTAGTAATGGACTAATTCAGTGTAATCCACACTTCAGAGGTGAGCAACAAGCAGCAGAGCATGCATTATTCACACCTTTGGGCAAAAGAACCAGTCGACAGCAACTATGGATCAGAGGTTAAACAGACATGTGCACTTCAGAGGACATTGGCACAGCTCTATGAAGTATGTCAGGTAACAGTTCTTCCTTGGTGGGCCTTCCCCACATTTATTTTTGTTCTTTTGGTTCTGCACTTCAAGACCTACTGTTACATCCCAGGCACAAGTTAATTGCTTTTATTACCCATCAGCGGAACATCACGGACAGAGTACAACCACTGCTGCTTTATAACATGCATTTGGTATGGAATGACATGTGCTCCGTTTATTAGACTAGGACTCTAAAGTAGTTTACAAATTGGTCATGTTTCAGTGATACATGTTGGGCTGGGCTCTGGTGTGGGCGTTTAAAGTGAATCAGAGTGACATCCTGCAATAAAATGTGATGTGATTAAGCTGAATGCTGATTTTAAAAATGCAGCTGTTGGCCTATTAAAGTTTGTTTTGGTGTAAAGTGTGAGCGTGAGTGAATTGTGAGTTGTTTTCTGGGGGGTTTTTTTGAGCATTTTTAGAAATCTTATAATATTAACAATGGCTTTTTGTGAGGATTACATTTAAATGACAGAACCCTCTTGTCTTCAGTTCTTACACCATTCTGATTTGACATGTTTTGGTTGAGCGCAGGTTCAGCACTGTGGTCTCGCAGGCCAAAAAAAAAAAAAGAAAAAAGAACGAAAAACGTACCCACCCTGTGCCCTTCTTTCCCCCTGCTCTATTTGTCAAAAGGATGATGCAATATCAACCCATAAAGAGTCATCCTGTTACATATATCACTGAAGGAGAACGCCAGGATGAGTTGCCAAGCTCATCCTTGTCATTCATGAGTAATCTGCCATTATTCAGACCATAGCTAATGACAGAAAACATACAGTCCCATCTGAATCTCATCTTACTACTACTATACATTCACTTAGTTATTCTTTTTGTCAACCTGTTCCTTAGAATATGGTGCTGCCAATGCTGAGAATAACCATACAGTGAGTTCAAATGAGTTGTACCTTATGGATAGTTGCTGTATGGCTCCACACCTCAAATCATTTCATTCTTTCTCACCTGATTCAGGACATTCACATAGGTACACAGGTGCTGACAAACCTCGCACATTCTCAAAACCAAACAGAGGCGCAAATGGGTACCTGAACCTCCACCAAGTAAGTTATCTTTATAAAGTCTTTTTAAGTTTATGATGATTTATAACAAAAATTCAACCCTGTTATGCTCTGTTTAGTCATAACCGTTTATAATAGTATCAGTGTAGTCATAACAGACACTCTTCCATCTGATATTATTTAACCTACTTCTAAACCAGAACCCATTTACCGTTTCACAATAATTCACAAATTTCAAAATGCCCTTGTAAATGAGTCATGGGAACATGATTATGTAATCTAGTTGAAGTAAACACTGTAACAATATCTTCTTTTCCAATAAATTTTTTTAGGCTAAAGTTTAGTTCGGAAATGTTTTGCTTTCTTTCCATTTTGGGCGCCTAAGCCTCGTGTCCCTTCAAGAGACAGAACACCTGTCACTTTCAACATATGACATATTTTTAAACAAGCAGATGGGACTTTGAACACATACCCATTGACTGACATTCTATCAACACAACACACACAACACACACACACAACACACAATAACAGTCTCTTAGCAACCGCTAGTTAGTGAGCTGCCTTGGGAGGGTTGCTCTTTTCACTCCAGGTGTGTGGCCTCCAGGGAAACAGGAACAACCTTGGAGTGACCCTCAAACACATACAAGTTTCACCTCGCTCTCACCAAAAGCACATGACCCTTTTATCAAGTCAAGTTCACAAAGATGTTTCTAGCAGCTATTTTACGCACAGGTATCAGTCGGCTTTGATAGATCTCCAAAAAAAAAAATCTTAGAAGAACACACAATAATAATAATAATAAAAATAATAATAATAATTGTACATGGGCCAATCATAAACCTGTCAATCATTCTGTAAAAGAAAGATACTAATGAGATTTAACAGTGTATGGCCCGTACACTGCCCTGTCGCACCACTGTATATTTGGGCGGGTATTTATGACATTGTGGGGACTTAGACCTGTATACACACTCATTTCGCAGAGACCTCGTGCCCTTCTTTTTTAGGCCATGGTAACTGAGGTTAAGGATTTGGACTGGTCTTCAGAAAATGAATGTAAGTCAATGTAAGGTCTCCAAGAAGCATGTAAACCCAACGTGAGTGTACTCGTGACTGTACATGGGCCAGCGTGTTCCTCGGTGCCGGGTTGCCTGAGGATGAGCCTACAGTAAGTTTTGTATGTGTATGTGTTTTTTGCAGGTGCAGCGCTGTGGCCTCTTTTCTTGCTTGGTGCATTGCTGAGCCTCTTCTGTGTCCCCATGTGATCTAGTGATCGATGCGAACCTCTGGAGGTGCCTTTCACACCACTCCTCTCCCGCTCCTCCACGCTGCAAAGTGTCTGTCTCCGCTGAAGGTTACGGTAACAAACTCCACCTCTCCGGTTCCTCCCAGCACACTGAATAAATAAGTCAGTTTACATGCAGCGATATTCTTCACAGGCTCCCTCAAATCTACAAGTAACCGCAAAAGTAAATATTTTTGATAATTTCGGAGCTTCTAATCATGTTAACATAGCTTTGCCCCATTTACAGTTGTATTTTGCATTGTGCTTGTGCTTGAAAATGTTTTCTTTTATCCCCTGTCCATACTGGTCTATGTATGTGATCAATTTTCTCCAAATACCAGTAAAAGCAATATGTTGTCTATAATAGAAAACTTGTGTTGTGTTTTTTTTTTTTCATTTGATAACCGCTGCGCACCTGTACGCCTGTGGCTGTAGCAAGTTCTGTTGTTGGGCAAGCCACTTCACCCACCTTGCCTTGTATGGCTATAGTGTGTGTGTGTGAGTGATTGGTGGTACTAGGAAGGTGATAGCGCAGATTGGCTCACTTCTGTCAGTCTACCCCAGGGCAACTGTGGCTACAGAAGGAGCTTACCGCCCCCAGGTTTGGAGTGAATGAATAATGCCTACAGTGTAGTCCTTTGAGAGGGTTCAGGGGTTAAAGAAAATGCAAAATAGACTCCTTTCACTAACTGCACTACTGCTCCTTCTTGATACACTGTCAGATCGCAGACTAGTGATGTGTTGTGTGAATGGGTTGACAGCTCACTGACGGACAATGGCAAAAACCTCTTCACTTCTTCTCACTAGCTCATTAAACTGGTCAATAGCACTAGACATTAGACATTAGGGCTTGGAGTTGAGCTGATCTAAGGCCATTTAAATGTTGAGTGTTTAACATTTAGAGTCTGTTTGGGGCTGTTAAGATGTCATTCAGATGTATTAGGCAGCTGTTGCCTGCTCCTACTGTTTAGCATTGCAGATAAATGCAGATTAGAAATGCTTATAATTGAGGAGAAAAATAAATTAAGTAAATGTGTGTGATAAGGAATACAAGAAAAACAAATCTTTATGTACATTACATTTAATGTACCAATTATCACTCCTTTATGGTAGCAATACGTATTTATAGATTTATAGATTGATTTTAGTGTTATTCAAGCTTTTCTAAAACCAGATGAAACATAATGGTTAGAGATAGGTATTGCAATGGTCCTAATAAATGCATGGTTCAATAAACCGCTCGCAGCGCGTGGACAGATGTAAACAGACCTGTCTGTCAAAGTCACCACATGCACAGCAGATGATCTTATTAGAGAATACACTTGTGATTTGAACAGGAATCAAGCCCAGTCGCTTCCAAAGGCTCATGTAATGTCATGCATAGACACAATGTATATTTTAAAGCATGTTTTATTTGTAATGGGACATAAGTATAGATCATGTCAAGAGGGATATTTTATACCAACCATTATTTTATAGTATTACAAAATCACTTTCACAAAATCACATTTTAATTAAGTGTAATATTAATAGGTGACATTAAGAATTCCTATTTCTGGGCCCTCCAACTTCACTCTGCAAAAAATAGCCACTGCCCTTTCAGATGTTGATGCCACTATTACCAAGATCATAATCATATTACAATATGTTTGTTTTATCTAATGACATTTTACAACAATTACATTATATCTTTCTAATATATTTTACTTTTTTCCAATTTGATCCTTTTAATTGTTGAATGCAGAGACCTCTGCTCTGCTCACTTAAACTTTATTGACTCCCATTTGTACTACATTAAAAATTATTTGATTGCATTTATGAGTAATTACACCCCACTGAAATTAAGTGGTTTTGCCCTCTATGTGTAATTTATATTGAGAGGGTGTGAAACTGCTTTGCCAAAACAAATTGTAAAAGGATCATGGAGGATGAAGATATTATTAGCCATGTGCTAGCCTGCCCTCTTATACGCCATTTCAGATTTATCACTTCTACTCTGAGGCAAATTAAAGTCAGGTCTCGAGGAGGATAACAGATTTACAGGCTATTCAGCAGAATGTGCAGCTAACAGTGGTTTGGGCCTATGCTCGCAACATTATAGCCTTCACTAAATGAGCTGTGGAGGGTCGAATGAGATTTATCCCCATGGTCCTGGGGCAAACAGGGCGCCGGCGTTCTCTTCACTGTGTTGACATTGGGGGTGAGCGAGGGGATAAATCCAGCAGGATCGATAGCAGCTTTTGGTCTCATTGATTTGCCCATGCAACCTCGGCCTGGTCCCACCCCGAGGTGCTTCCGCCGGGCTGACCCGCTCTGTCACCTGTGGACACTGTTCATTCATCTATCTACATATAAACCGCCTATCTATTTCACACACTGGAGGCACTGACATCGGCCAAGAAGGGTCATCGTTTAGACAGTAAGTTTGTGAGAACTGTTAAATAGGATCTTCTATTTGATTTGATAATGTAGTTTGCAAAAGTATTTATTCTTTCAAAAGGTGCCATACAAACTGCTAATTGTTCCCTTCCCAAGTTATTTTCCAAATCAGATTTCTATTAAAATATACCACATTTTTGTATAGGAGAAACCCATATTTTATGTAATTAACCATTTTTGTTCTGTCCACTAAGCAAAATTTCAGCAGTTGTTATATTTAAAACAAAACAGCACAATAATAAGGGGTCCTCCCTATGACTTTTGAAAACATTGCCAGAGAATAAAACAAGGAAAATTATGGATAGTGCATTGTAAGCTTGTGTGTATGTTCTGATTTGTAGAAATCTATAAGAAATCATGCTTTTTCAGCTGGAACTAACTAACCAGCTGTTTTACTGTACATTCTTTCTGTTATTACTGAGACAATGTCACAGTTTTTTGTAAAATGATGATTGAGAGCCAGCAGGCACAGTGCAAATTGACGGCCGGTATAACCTCTGTACCACGGTGTTTTGTTTCTATCACTCCATCAGCACTGGTCTTTGTGTATTTCTGTCCTTCCTCGCGGGTAAATAAGACCCCACTCTGCCAGAGAGGAGCCTGGGTAATGAGGATTGTGTCTTTAGAAGCTGTACATTCACCAGGGTCATGGGTCAAGCTCGGAAATAGGGGGAAATGGATATGGGACCAGAAGAATCTATTTTTATTACATTATTATATTTCAATATACTGTATATGCTTGTGTGTCCTGTAATGTAATCTGTGCCTTATTACTATGAATTCTATGGATTGATACATGCAGCTCTCTAAGCATGAGTCACTGCATTGTCATAAACAACATCTTGTTTCCTCTGTCTTTCCCAAAAGTTTAAATCCTGTTTTGCCTTATCATAATATTTGTTGCTTGTCTGTTTTCATATTTGACTTCTTTGTATATCTAGCTCAGTACATAATACACAGTTTTTTCATTTTATACAAACCTAAGACACTGACTATATCAACAGGAAATCGTGTCTTAATACTACTCTTAATTGGTATCCTAACAAGCCTCTTCTCACGTGTCATGTCTTTGTTGGTTGGACTCGAACAGCATTAACTAAGACTTTGCTGGGCAATTATTTCACACGACCAGAGCCTGCTTTGTTTGGCCCTGACGGGCCACCATACATCCGGCCTGTGTTCTTTTCCATCATCAAAAAGCCTTCAAACACACAGTGGCTGATAGTGACCCAGTGGTGCTGTGGCAGTCAGGATGAAGCCAGTGCTAATTACCATTGCACCGTCACCCCACTGTTCCTGCACGCTGCCCGCCTTCTCCTCTGCTGCACACTAAAGGCACCAGAGATTTAAGACATTTTTCTTCCTCCCTCTCTGTGATTTTCTCCCTTATTAAATCAACACTAACTATGCTGGTTCTGGTTCACTTCTTTTTGCAGTTCCTCCTTAACTAGATGGTGGTCTTTGTAGTTAAATAGATATTTATTATTTATGTCTCAGTTTGTATAGGTGAGGCAGTTATTGCATTTTTAACATTATCATTTTAACATATTAGTTCAAATCCTATTCTTCTTAAAGGGGCACTGTGTAACTTTTTTAGTGAAGAGCTTGCCGTCTGCAAGTCAACAATGCGGTTATTAATTTTTTCTTGAATCTTCCACAGTATGGCAATAAACTTCTCTATCTCCATGGAGACAAGCATGGGACGTCACCAGGCCAAGTTACAGGTCCGTGTGCAGAGGTGACCTCACTCTCCATGAGAAAGCATGTTTTTTCAAGGTATATTTGTGCAATAAAAACACCTACAATTGATCAAAGCATTTTGAGTAACGCAGTTACATCTTCACGGAGAAAAGGAAGTGCGTACTCCCTGAAAACTTACAAGTGCACATTTAAGTTGATAATTGATTAACTGAAATACCCACTAATATGTACTGCAGCGTTTTGTTTTTTTTTTCATTTATTTTCACTCACCTGCGTTGCCTCTGCTCTTTTGAAGCCATATACACTCCATTTACCAGAAACAATTCCCTCTTGGCTCTGCCGTGTAGTAGGATATTTTCCCACAGCTGTCGGGGCAGAGGTTATGGGTGCGGGTTATGAGGCTGTAACTATGTGCACTGCTCAGTATGGGAACAGGGCAGGCAGTGGGTGGAGGTCTGGCTTGGAGATTAGCGTAAGTGATCCTGGGACTGCAGCGAAGGTAGGGCCGGCCTCTCCTCTGCTGCTCCCCACATAGCCATTAATGTAAACACGATCAATATGTTTGTTGTGAGACGTGAGCAACTAAGAGAAGTGAAAGCACAAGAGCTGAAAGGTTGAAATGCTGCAGTTTGTTCTCACTGTTTTGACCGTCATGTCCTTGGTCTGTGCAGCAGCTACATAATATGTCTTGCATTGGGAAAGTACATTCTTCGTTAAAATACACCATAGAGTTTTTATATTTTGTGGATGATCATCATTTGTTATTTAGTAGTGCAGCAAAGTACTTAATAGTTTTATTTTAATTACTTTTTTCCTACATGAATTTGAATGCAAAGATTTGTTCGGTGATACTAAGAATGATGCAACATTGTCAGTATTTTATAATTTGACTAGTTGGTAGTGAAATTATATGAAAACATATGTAAAAGTTTGGAAAGTAGATTTTTGTATTTTTCCTATTTCTCTTTTCCTCTCAGGGGTTAAAATCTATAAATAAGTTACAATCCCCAAAAAGAGAGGGGATTTATAAACTTTAGTGCTCTCTGTATTGAATATTGTGATCTCAAAGACATGGCTACAGTAGTTTATATTTATACAGTTAACTCCTTTAGTTAAATAGAGCACTCTTGTCATGGCCACATCTGGTCTACTGCCCCCTTGAGACACCTGTCCATACAGCTCTGGCTGGGTCATTCCTCACCTGTCCAGCAGGTGCCCTCGGTGTGCTCACCTCTCCCTCTGACACGTCTCTGATGAGCTGTGGTGCCCACTCTGTTCACAGCTGCTGCTCGTCTCCATTAAAGCGCTGGGACTGTATGATGTATGTGATCTGACACAGACTATGTCATTGTCATCTGACCTACTTTAACAAGTATGTGCAATGTACATTTAAGCCAATTTCACAATCAATCAACTGCTCATATAAAAGTCCTTCAGAAAAAGCAACGCCAATTGGTGCTCTCTATCATTTTAAAATGATAGCAGTGCCAAATTTCAGACTTTAATTCCTTTGTTTCGTTCCCTGAATTTGACGCAGAGGGTTCCAGCTGGAACTGAGTTTGTCACTAAACTCTATGTACTTTGTAGATGCATTGCCACGCACAGAAGAAAGTGATGTCACTGCGCTGCAGTGTTGGTATACAGATCCTATTGTCAGATAAAGATATGATGGCTGTGTGGGAGCAACTTTTTTAACTGAGAAGAAACACATAGACTAAATCACTTTTTGCTGTCAAATCTGACAGGTGCTCATATTAGCTCCATTCTTCAGGGGACAGTGCACCTTTTTAACTTTTAAAATAATTCATCTGCATCATTACTTCAATCAAACAAGTTATTATTACTTTTTAAATATATTTTTTAATATATATTTCTGCAAATGTTTTATTCTCTTCCAAACACTTTGTCATAGAATTAAATGTTAAGAATGTCCAGATGAATGTCTAAAATTGTAAAGAACCCCATTTTCTGATATCCCATAAGAACTCAGGTAACATCTCACCTCTGCAGGTGTCTGTACAGGTAATTAGTGCAAACACCTGATACAAGTAGACAGGCCCAGAACTCCCACTGTCCAACAATGGAAGCTTTTCTCACAGTTTTCTAAACATATGTCCCAGTTGCAATGTGGAGTCAGAACTTGACCTTACTGTGTTAACTGATAAGTCGGGAGGTTGAGTTTGATGCCATGGCCCATGTGGTTCATGCTCGTAAGTACATTTGCTCTGCTGTGTCCTGTGATGTGTGTGGGACGAAGACATGAGTCTCAGGAGAATCCAAATTGTGTTCTAGTTTTAACATTCTTTGTACCACGCTTTCCCTTCTCCTGCCAGCTTTCAGATTCTGCTCAATGTGGCTAATCTTTATAATCTCTTTCTATGTTTATTTGTTCCCTCTATTTCTACTCAATGTCCCATGCACCTCCTGTTGTCACAGTTTATACTGTCAGTGATTAAGGAGTGATTCATTATACATGCTGTGATGATAATTGGGTACACAAAAACAAGTATTAATTGTTTAAATAAAAAACAAGCTATGTCATTCTGACATTATATGATTTCCAAAGAGGCCAACCTTTTACATTTAATTCTTTTGTGTTTTTTCTTTGAGAAATCACCTTTTACGCTTAAGAAAGGTAAATGCTCATATGTGATTGCACTAAAAGTATATTCAGTGCTTTAAAATGCGCCCTTACTCAGCTCTTTCAAGCCTGAACTGTATTTCCAGCTTTAAGCTGACACACTCACAACACAATGACTTCCTATCACTGAGGTAGTGCTGTTCCTTTGTGCTGAGGCTTTCTCTCCAGAGTCACTAGATCACTGTCGGATTAGCCCCCTGGTTCCCTCCAGGCAGTCGGGGAGCCCCTTGTGAGTCAGTATTTTTATTGTGCATGCATATGGGTGTGTGTGTGAAAGCCAGTGAACATGGTGATTAACAGTGGATGTGTGGTCGCTTGCGGCGCTGGCACAGTCATAGGGAAGTGCTGAGCCATGTAAGCTCCTGTTCTAACCCCCCCAGTGAGGCAAATAATAAAGAAAAATCAAGCCAGCCCCTGCACACCGTCTATCTCTCCCACACTTCTCCTCCGCTTACACACCTTTGTACTATAGTATTTCCACAGTCTTAAAGCTGTGGAGCCAGCTGGATACATGCCAGCTTTGAACACAGTTTTGCTCATATTTTTACAACCCCTCTCCAAACCCCTAGTCCCCCATGGCTGCTTGTGGTGCTCTGAGAGCACCTTAAACGCCCCATTACTCTGGCCTGTGCTCCTGTTCTGCTCCTGCTCAGTCACTCCAGCTGACTGTGGCCCAAAGAAGGAGTTTGGCCACTTCAGCTATAAAAGATGCTTTTCATAAAATGTTAAAACAGAATAGCATACTAGTTCATTCACATTTAGTAATAAAGCTATGATTTAATTCTTTGTATATAATAATTTATTCATGCCAAAATGTCATTTGTCAAAAATTACTGTATATCTTGCTCTGTATTCAGGCACACAAGCAGTGTTTTCATTTCTACATAGTAAGGTGTGACAATGCACAAATGTGTGATGCTGGCAGAGCGCAGTTCAGAAGCGCTGACAGTGACAGGGTCTATCAATGATCCCTAGGCATTGGCGGTCTCTCAAGTGTCACAGAGAGCTATAGCCACATAATTTGATATAGCTGCAATGGTGAAAATGAAGCAAAACAAAGAGGGTAACCTTTGGACACTCAGCGCAGAGCTCAGCTAAGGCTCTGGGTTAGTTTACTTGTGTCATCAGGTTTTTCATCAGTTTATTAAGGTTAATCCTCTCCTTCTGGCACACGTGTCCACACCTTTTAATCAAACCTAAGATCTTTGTTCATCTTAGATCTTTTATCATGACATTTCCTATAGCGTTCATTTGCCAACAGTCATCAGTAGATGTGTCAGGCAGGACTCAAATGGTGCTTAAAATTCCGTGCATTTCCCCTGCCAATCACTGATGGCTGCATCAGATCAGAGTTTTGTCTGAGCACAGACTGAAGTTACTGGAGATCAGTGGTGTCAGAGAATTCCCCTGGCCTCCCCTCATCCCCAGAAGGTCACTTTGCCGTTGGCTCTTTTTTCCCTTTTTTGGCTGTAAGGGTAAGAAAGCTAATGTGCCAGACTAATGAGAGCAGGAGAGACAGGAAGAGGACAGTGCAAGGTAGCTGCCTGCAGGTTAGAGGCATTTCAATATAAATGCCATAATAAAATATAAAGTTTATGTCCAGTGGCTTTCTTCCCCAGTGGCTAGTTTGTCGTCTTTGCTAGAATCCTTCTCCTGAACACTGATCAAAAGCTGTTTCGTTTGTTGTACTGCTGAGCGGACTGTGTCTCTGTCTGCACATGTCTATTACTGTGTGTGTCTCTTTCGTCGGGCTTTAATCATTTGCAAAGCAAGGCCGCGAGCAGAAGTCAGCGGTGACCCGCCCGCGCTTATGCTCTTCTATGTGTTTGCATCAGTCTCTTTGTGCTGGAGTCTGGGTGACTGCTAATGGTCCAGGAAACAACCTTAATGACAACAAACACACACACCTCACTGTTCTGGCAGATAAAATTGAAGTTGGTGAGTAAAACATGTAACCTGTTTAAAGAGAAAAAGAATCAACAAGCAGAGCAGCAGGCCTGCGCTGCACAGAGCCAGTCAGATTTCACAGCTCTGGTGTGAGGAAAGAAATCTCCATCAGTCAGATGTGTCCGAGCTTTGATGAGCAGGGAAGAAAAGACGGCTCCGGAACACTGCGAGACGAGAGTGAATAGTAATATGAGAATTTGTTTGTTTATCTTTGACTAATTCCTCATTAAAACCAGTAAGAAGCAGCAGGGGCCCTTTGATAGGAGCAGCACAGTATTTGCTTTACTTCTCTGCGCGTTGTCATCTGCTACGCTCACTGTGTGAGCTGACTCTTTTCACTAAACTCATTTCAAATGGATCATTTTCATATCTGTCATTGTTTAGTGCATTGTTAAGGTTTTTAGCTGAAATTGCATTAGTCAATGACTTTGACTTTTGATATGTGAGGTCCTCTCTCGGACCTTTCCATACAAAACAGTACAGGATGTGAATTAAGTGAGTGATTGAGGCTGGTCTGGGTGTGTACATGCCCACACATTACATGTGTGAAACAAAGGCTGCATTGTGTTTAAGGACAAGGTTCTATTTCATATTTTCCCCATTCCCCCTGAGCGCGTGGCCAGACCATGTCCATCTGAAGTGAGACCAGCTCATTTTTCACCTCGCACTCGTGTCCAGGTTTTAATAAAGCACTTGAAGGGTTGGAGAATTAGGGTCTGCTAGATGTAGGGGGAGGTGAACAGTGTGCACCAGTCTAATTCTAGTACCGCTGTCGCTACTTTGAGATCTCATTAGCACTGTGTTGCACTGTCACATACACACGTCCACTTGCTCAATCATAGCAGCAAAGAGGCTTAAATCTGAAATGAGTTTTGGGCACATGTCCAAACATCCACACCAGTCTGATTTATGGTGAATGACCCTGGGAAATACCACAGACCACCATCTTGGGACGCCTGCATGGGATTTGTTTTTTGGTATTTTCAGACTTGCTTTCTTACTATGTCAATACAACACTAATTATTTTTACAGTATGAAAAGTTATTTCTTATTCAGTCACAATTGTTACTTCTATGGTCTCTGCAGTTTTTCAATATTGTTTTGTTTTTCTTCTCCAGCACTTTTTCAGATCATTTAAAATACTTGGGAACTCCTTGTAAATATATAAGTGAAAATGCTTATGCAACACAAACAGCATCTTAAAAACACCTCTCTACAGGACACATTCCTCTGCAGCTCGTCAAATGTTTATTCATAAGATGAGCTGCGTGTTATCCTCTTGCGCACATGATGTGTAGTCCAACTATGAAGGCATCTCTACTGTACCAGTGTAGCTACAGTATCTCATTTCCCTGTACATTGGGATTCTCCGAGCTCTCATTAAGGGGCCTGACTACCCTCTAAATCCGCCTGGGTTTGATCATTAGGACGAACAGGAGGAATCAATCCAGAGAGTGAATTCACGGCACATACACCTTCGGCTCTCATCAAATGACCTTGACTGCGGCGGCTGCCACCACCACTTGGTTTTAGATGAGAAGCTAAGCATGATAGCATTATGTGTGATGTGCAGATGAAGTATAGAAGCACATTTTAGCTGCTTACAAGAGGAGAGTTCAGGCAGGCTTATGAATGTGCCCTGCTGACTAATTTAAAGTCCAGCACCCACGTAAAGGTAATGAGAGTTGCTTCGTTTCACTTGGGGCCACGGACACTCATTTGAGTTAAACATGTGCTATGTTGTCTCACTGCTCTGGGCGAACCCTCGCTCTGCTCCTGATGGCGATTAACTCATCAGGTTGACACCATTTAGTCTCTGCTGTCAGCAGTTACACCAGTTACATGCCTTATTTCAGACATATGGAATTACAGGAGCACACGGTCACCTCCTCAGTGATTTACTGCTCTACAGGCCCATCAGAGCCTAACTAAGATACTTTTGTGATATCTAGAGCCTGCAGCGCAGACAATACAGGTGGTTCACTGGTAAAGATAAATGATCTTCTGAATGGGGCAAATGTCAGTGTTACACAACTCAAGACTAATAACCGTGACAACAGCCAGCTTTGGCGCTTTGTGCAAGGACTGGGCAATGTTTCAAGGCCTCCTCTTTTCTCTGACTCAGATGAAGGAAGAGAAGCAAAAAAGTGTCCATCTCAAAGGTGTCTTAAGACTTAATGTAGTTTGTATCTGAGGTTTTCCTGTCCCTGCCTGCAGTGTCTGTCACACATTTGTACTGTACTGTTGTGTACGTCCTCAGAGACTCTGCTTTTGCACGAGCAGAAGCAGAGCTATAGCCTCTCACACCTCGATGAAAGATCACTTGTTTATTCATACTTCATTTTCTTATTTATTCACACATTTTGTTGTTTGAGTGCATCTCCACTTTCCAGAGCATGCTCACTGCAGCAAGAATTCAGCTTAGTTTTAAGCAGACTCATTAGCTGCAGAAGGCGGCACCAGTTAATTAAAATAATTCCCTGTTATCGTGGCTGCTTTGGTCAGCCAAACGATACCAGGGGACTGCTATGCAGCACAGGCTGCTTGCACTCGGCAAACAGCGCTCCTCGACCGCAGCTAGCACCTAATTAGCACTGGAGGAGGAATATTTTACTGTGAATTAACATGCCGCGCTTCGGCCTGTGCTCTAATTGACGAGCCTCGTCAAAGGGCCGCTGAAGACTGCGGCTGTGCAGGGCTCGGCTCAAGTGCAGGAGAGGAACATGCACAGAATGTTTAAACATTTCATAATTAGTGCGAATCAAAAAGCTGCTTGTTTGGTGGCTGACTTAAGTTCATTTTCATGGGCGTTGCATACTCAAAGCAGGCCCTCTCTGTGTTCTTTGACCACCACTGCTCTCTCTGCAGCATCAAACACAGGTTAGAGGCCAGTGCTGGTGAATATGTTCAAATCAGTGTTCAGATTCAACTAATTCAAAGTGCCAGCACAGGTTCTACAGTCTGGAATAACAACACAAATAACATTTTGTGCACTCTTACCAGTAAAAGATTCTTAAATGTTTGATATTTTATTGTACAGCATTAGGCAAATATGGTTTGTTTTTATTTATTTTCTTTTTAGTTACAAGTCAATGGTATTTATGCTTTAGTCCAACATTAATGTCGGGGTTTATTATGATTTAGAGTGACATTGTTCATACCCAGTTTTGTGATTTAGCCCATGTTTAAGCCCATTTTAGATCATTTTGGTCTCGATTTTTGTCAGGTAATTATTTAGTGAGGGCTCATTGATTGGGTCAGACATGGACAGTGACACATCTCTAAGACAGAGAAGATGTACTGGGAGTAGTCTCATACTCCATTATATTTTATATGTATGTATGATGTAGGGATACACAGACAACTTCAAAACAGTTCCTTTTTGTCTTTGTCTATTTTGCGTCGCCTTTTGTTTTCCCATTACAACATTTGATTTTAACATATTGGTTTTTAGAGGAGTGGGAGTTTTTTCTTAGCTCCCTTTTAAATGCCAAGGTTTGATATTCCATGCTAAACTAGCAGCCAGAAGTACTAACGGCTTGTGAGTTTCGGCAACCTGGGGATCTTTTTGATCAAACTATGACTGCCTGCTGAGCTCTTTTGCAACCCTACTGAGGAGTGCCTGCATCGGTACACAGTATTCTTCATGATCTGCTCTTGCACCTTTCACAAAGAAATGTTCTTGTGTGTGCTTTGGGGATAAAAGGTCCAGATATGACGGTATACAGAAGACCTGGCACCTCCTTCATCCATTCAGAGATATCTAGTGAAAAAACGTCTACGTTTAACATGTGCACTGGCTCTGTGCGGGACTGACACGCGTGAGCCTACTCACTGACACATGAAAGCCAACACAGAGCCGAGCTGCCTCTGCAGGCCTGGGGGAGCGCTAATGGTCTTGTAGAGTGCAGTCAGAGAGAGTGAGGTGAAGAGCAAAGCAAGGTGAAGGCACACATCACAGCTAAACACACACATGTACAAACAGCAGCGCACAGAAACATGTGGGGGATTGGTCAGCATATACCGCTAACTAACAGTGTGCCAGTCTGCCACGCGCCCGCATTGCTACAGCAAAGATGGGCCTGTCCTGATGAAGCTGGCGTTTTCTAACAGAAGCAGGACATGAATTATGCAGGTTGTTCTTCACATGAGGGGATTTCTCTCCCTCTTTCCTCGGAGCCAGCTGTTTTCTGTTCTGACTTCTCCTCTTTACTTTAAACTCATCTTCTCATCTCCATCTCTTTAAATCATGCCTCCCCCAAAAAGTGCATGGCTCACTCCTGCGTCCCTCACTGGTGCATACTGCCACCCCCCAAACCCCCACCCCCCTTTATTTCTTTTTCACTAACCCCATTTCTATGTCTTTGTCTGATGCTCCTCACGCAATTCAATGCTAAATCTCTCTTGTAACAGCACACACGCACTTTCTGTTTACTTACAAAGTGTTCAGTAAATTATTTACTTCAGTTTTAATGAAGCTGTAGTGTAAATTCATCTGTCAATCACACATTCATATATTATTCTTTGTACCACAACTCTCCACCACTGCAGAGGGACAGCCATTCCTTCCCTTCACCAAAAGGCCAAAATGGTAAAGGTCTGGCAGCACCACAAACATGTTTTCACATATGTAAGCCAGATATCTAACTCTGAAAATGTATATATAAAATAGGGTCATTTAAGAGGGAGTTTGTCCATGTCTGTGTTGCAGTAGAGATTTTGGGAGTTATTTCCTGCGTCTGACTACAGTGCAGTGTGTGGAGTTAATATTTGTAGTAACATTACCTTAAAAAAACTGTTGAGAAACCACTGACCCGTATCTCGATCTACTGACATAATAGGCCGCTGTTTACTATAGGGAACTGTGAGCTGAAGTGAGTCACGTGAGGTGCATCCTGATGGAGCCTGTGGCGGAGGTCCATATGGGTGGAGGTCTGCAGACAAACAGACCTCCTGAACTGCATCCATTCAATAAACTATCCCTAACAACACCTCCCCAAAGTATCTGTGACGGGTGACAGTAGCTGCAGACAGTAGTAAAGTGTTTGTCCAGTGATTTGAAAGCTGGCGGTTTGAATCCCACTCTCAATGCAAAACATCATTGTTTGAGTGGTCAGATCCACTTACCAGCTCTGCTGCCTCTGCTCCGTCCTGGACCCCGCTCCTGTCACTGGTATCGTTGCCTCACTTTACCTGTTTGTCTCCGTGCACTGGACCCTGGTCTTCACCCTGCTTCCCGCTTTGAGAGAGAGACTCTACCAACATTGTTGCACATTTATTATTATCACTTCTGTAAATAAACACTGTTAAACCGTTCCCTGAGTCGTGCGTGTTGGCCCGCCATTCAGACATTATAACAATTTACTTGTCAGGTTTCAGTTATATATAAATACTGTACATTTAGCTTAAAGCACATTAGACCATAGCCACTGCTGCTTCACTGGTATTGGATTCTCATAAGCATGTGCAAGAAGACACTCGGAAGTATTCATGTTTTGATATTCATGCTTTAGACTCATGTTTCTTATTTGAAAAGACTTTCCAGCAATAGTTCACAGTGACCTACGCAAGTTTGTCTGTTAAGTTTAAGACTGTGTTTGTGTTAACCACGAAAAGTTGAGAACATTTCACACTGACACCTTGTCTAGCACCAGAACAGGAGTGCCATGGAGGAGTCTGTAACAACACAAGCCGCACAACAACATAACAAGAAAATAATGCAAAATAAATAGCATTAAAGTGCTTTCCAACTGTGTAAGGACTGCCAGAAGTCAACAAGGACAAAGACTGCGCCTTATTATGAGCTAAATATATAATAGACCTACAAGCTTAAAATACTATATTCAGAGCTCAGTCTATCAAATAAACAGAAGAGTGGAAGAGTTTCATGACTAAGGAGAAATAGTGGTGTTAGTAAAAGTCCAAGAGCTTGTGGATAATACTAATAACAGGTCAAAAGAGGCACTTATGGGTTTAACATTAACCCAGCGAGCCTTAACTCTGGAGTATATATAAGTAATTCATTGATTTAAATTTAAAAAAAGATTAAAGTACGTATTAAATGTTTTGGGTCATGGTTGTCATTGAGGGCATTTGCTTAAATCTTTATATGATCCATATCCGAACAAGAGAATTATGGCTTTTTATTCTCATTAATAGTCATGCACAGTATTCAACTTGTGCAAAAGCCAGTGTTCATGTTGATGCTCCAGTGGGACAAGGTGACCTGCTCCCCACTGGAGTCACCACTGGACCAATCACTGTAGCCTTTAGCATGTCTCTGTTTAAAGCTGCTGTTTTGTCCTTGTGGGACTGACCTGGCGTTGTCAAGTTGCTTCTGCTGTTCCACATCAGACGTTTAACCAGCCGTTCAAGAATAAATAAATAAAAAAAGAACACAAGACTTGCTCCACCAGACTCCAGGGCTCGTGCAGCTTGGCCTTCCTCCAGCTTTGAACCACCACTAAACATAACTGTGGGCGTGACCAAAGTGATGTTTGAAGCTGACTGATAGTGACGGCTTGTGTACGCTAGTTGCTAACCTTGCAGTTACCTGTGGGACAACAGAAGGCCCTCACATTAGGAAGCTTGTCTTACGAGCGACAAAGTTTAGTGTGCTTTATTTTTCAAGGGCATGAAAGTCAGATTTTTATTCTCGCAGTGCACAGAGGGTTGTTGTCTCTACAACACAGGGATCTTTTCCTACAAAGAAACATAAAGATGTTAAACAGGGTGTCATGATGATGCGATTTTAGCTCTGCCTCTCTAAAGCAGGGAGGGGTTAGGGGATCAGGATGAAAGACTTGTGAGTGATGGTGAAGATCTCCGCATTGTTAACCTTAAGGCACCTTGCTCCACTGGAATACAGACACGCTGCTCCCTACTCAATCCCATCTCCTGACTTGACCCTGGATCATTATGTGCTCTCCTCTTAACAAAAACTAACACCGCTTCAATTTAACCAATTAATGACAAGAGAGCTTCCCCTCTTCTTTTCCAAAACTAGTCTATTGCACAATCATTGGCAATAATTCCAGACTCATTCAAACATCTTTTAGTGCTTATTCATGGGCGATTGAAGGGATTAAACAGGCAGACTTGGCATGGTGGGATTTCTCTCCCCTGACACTGAAAAAGCAGATAGTGGGGGTCAAAGGAGGAAAGACAGGCAACACCAAACGAGGGATTATTTGAAGATAATCAATACGCAGTGAATTTGCTAAGAATGGTAGGTGAGAAATGTTTGAATAGTTATTTTTAAAGACAAATATCAGTGGGATTACTGTAAACAAAACTGTAATTTGGCTGGTGGGACCTACCAAACTAGATAAGTTTAATGCCATACATGATACATAAACAAAGCAAAAATGTCACCATAGTGATAAACAGGTGGCATAACCTCGATCAGAATATTTGGTACAACATGAAGCCAATATGTAGGCCTTTATGTTATTACACAGTATGCATGAAAAATAATATACATGGTACAAATACTTGTGGCTAGTTAAAACTCTAATGATTAAAAAAAAAATATAGCAACTTTGACCAGTGAGGAAGTTAATGATCACATTCACATTTGATATTTTTAAATTAAAGTTGAATTTACACATAACTGGACATGGAAGTGTGCTGTCAGACGAGGCAGGAGAGTTGAGACAAACATGCATGATCCACTGGACTAGTCATGATACAAATATGGAGGAAATTTTTTCTGAAAGCTCATGGTTTTCCTTCACCTTTTTGTGAAAATAACATATTTCAATGATGTTCAGAAAATGTATTGCACTCAACAATAAACTCATTTTGCTAAACTGTTAACATAACCAGAACTTGGAAATACCACATTTTTGAAGAACCATAACAGCATTTGGTAGTTTTCATCACTGCCACAGAAATAAAAATCCTTCACACTTCCCATGTTCACACGTAGGCACTAGCACATGCACACACAAACACACCCACCCAAACACAGTGCACCGTTTTACTAGCCCACATCCCATATTGAGACATCTATTCATCAGATACCATGACATGAGTTTGTGCATATTTAACTTGTTAGAGCAGTAAGTTTGCAAATTAACTCAAAGTAAATAAGTCATTTTAAAAAGATGCAGGATTCATGGTGATTTGCATTAAAATCATGGATGAGGATATACAAATTAAGAAGAAAAGGGAGGAGAGAGAGTCCATTATGGGTAATGTTTTTGGGTTGTTTTTTTGTTTTTTTGTTATAGATTACTACTGAGAACTTTTTTTTTACTTAAACTTTTTTTTTTTCCGATTATGTAATACAATTATACATGATTACTAAATTATCCAAACTATTACGATCGGGAACACTGATTTTGTCTGCTAACTTTATAAAACAGAAGGTACAGAGCAGACCAAAGTTTGATGTGCCATGTGGACAAATTAAAACATGCTCATGGTTATTCATTGCTGTTGAATTTGATAAATAGACCAATGCATTAGCGTAGAGATGTAATACACAGAGACAGTGGTCATTACTGGAGCGGATGTTATGCAGTCAGACTGACAGGCTCTGCCGCTGCATCCTGTCCTCCCTGTTTACTGTGCTGCCTCTCTTTTGCATTGGCTACAATACCTTGATGTCGCCCATCGATTGTCAGCATTTAGACATGCACAATGCCCTGATTAGCATACAATTAGGAGTGACCTGCTGCCCCTGGGACTGGCCCGAGCAGGGGATAGATGGAACGCTGTGGAGGGGTAGAGAGAGTTTGGTGAGGGAGGGCGAGTAGCTTGTGTTTCTGCTGACACGGGCAGGACAATGCTGGAGTCTCAAAGGGCAGCACAGGCCAAGGTGTGCCAAGCCTATTGACGTCTCAGCATCAGACAACACCACCAGGGCCTAATGAATGTATACATTTAAGCCCAAAACGACTTATGCCAAATCCAGAGGTGAAGTATTCAAAACTCAGACGGGATAAGTCAGAAGTTTACTCCTCCACAAGCTTATTAAAGAGATGTCTTCTGTGTGATTGGGTTGTCCACAAGCATTTGGGAGCTCACATTTGCTGGGAGTTGGGCACTAGGCTCTCCAAATTTGTACAAATAGGAGGAAGGGCAGGCCTTAGTGGGAAATCATAGTTGTTTCATTTGAATTGTGTTATTATTATTAACTTTTAAATAAAATCTCTGTCCAAAATTATTCACGTCACCTTTTTTCTAGCAAATCACTGGCAAAGCATTTAATTTCCTGCTGTCAAATGATTTTAAATTTTGCGCATTCCCAATCATAGTAATTGCCAGTCTTCATGATATTAAAAGTTGACCTTTCTGTGTTTGAGTCATGTTGTTGCCTCACTTCCAGTCGTAAGATACTTATTACTAGCGATGCCTTATAAATAGTTTAATCTTATTTTAAAGTGTTTTATTTTACAACTTTTCTAAATGTGCCAGTATTATGAATCATTTTGACTCAACTTTGATGTAAAACTTTGACACACACACTGACGTCCAGCCTGGCAATGAAACAGCAACTTTTTGACTTGTATCAGCAAGAATCTATTATTGCAACAATTTGCATCAAATTAGTAGAAATAGATGAATTTTGGCACAGATCCAAAAAATGAGAGGCTCCAGGAATTTTAACAACATTCACCTATAAAGTCATCCAAAGTATCCCCATATGATTCACTTTAGTTCAAATTTTGATGACCTGTTGTCTACTCATGTTTTTCATCTGTGCCCACTCACTTTTGCAGCCACACACTGAAGCTTTAATCAGGCGTGTTTATCAATACTATCGAATCCCCAAATCCCCCAGTGTCCCGGGTCGTTTGCTCTGATGCATTGATGTGCTATTGATGGAAACAGAATGTCCAGCAGTGACAAATTAAAATGTCAGTGGTGGCAAAGGTGAGCGCTGCTTCTCCTTGCTGCGCCCTTAAGGTGGACTGACAGGCTATTGGTGCAATGATTTCAGACAAAATGCTGACACCTCACTCACACATGCATACACATAGCCACACAACAAGGACACCAGTGACAAGGGGCGAGGCGTATGGAAAGAAGGGAGCCGGCTACAGCTGAGGGTCAGGTCAATATTTCAGGATTTGGAGGTAAGCCTGCAGAGAGTTGAGTTTGCCCAACAGTGATGAATGTGCAAGAAGTACTCAACAGATAAATGAAGGGAAAACAAAAAGCTAAAAACACATTACAACTTAGTCAAAGTTAACTCCATTTTGCTTTCAAATGGTTTCAAAATACACCTTATTGTTTACAACTCCATCCAGAGACAAACCATCACAAATTAAACAACTGGGTTAACCACACTATGCTAATTGGTTATGCTAATTGGAGCTACATGACTCATTAGGGGCATGAACCATTACGCAAACTATGACTC
Source organism: Periophthalmus modestus (assembly GCA_019594935.1). Lineage (NCBI taxonomy): Eukaryota > Metazoa > Chordata > Actinopteri > Gobiiformes > Gobiidae > Periophthalmus > Periophthalmus modestus. The sequence continues at coordinate 40,348,443 of JAIEZT010000054.1, forward strand.
AGGCGACAGTTCACACCTTAGGGTTGTTTAATGGACCTATACTCCTTACTGTCGATAACTAGGCTGTGTTAGTCTAGTGTAGTTAGCACGTCCCCTCAGACCGATAAAGCAGTGACTTTCAAAACCCTGTCCTGAACTGGAGACGCTACTTAGATCACTTTTGTTTTGCAATGGGACCCTCCTGATGACTGAGGAATTACACAGACATACACCACATTTAAAAATACAACAAGTAAAACTATATATACATTATTCTTTCTTTTTTACTTTTTAATTTTCAAACTCACTGCAAATATTTAGTCATTGTTCTCTGGCACCTTTTAAAAACATCGTGCATTGTTTTAAGTTTGTTTTAATGGTGGCTATGGGCCCTTGGAAATTATAACCACCAATAACAGAATATTACATGCCTTGTTTATCACTTTATCACATTACACCACAATCAAGCCTCATTACAGAGAAGCACTTAGACTAATGAGCCATATCAGGTACATGTTTTATCTTTCTCTACAAACCCAGTCCTGATGCACATTGATTTGGAAGTGTTTGGAGGAGTGAGAGCAAACAGGGACGGTGCGACGGAGGACACAGGCGCTAGGCATGCTGTCAAAATTTAAATATCAACACACCTACCATCCACCCACACTCAGTACAGCCAGTATATGATCATCAAAAACACTTGTGCGCTTTGGCAACAAGAACTTTCATATCTCCCAATATGACAGTATGTGGATTTAATTGTAGCTACTTATAAATGTGTTACCCAATGCACTAATCTGTCAATGTCACTGCGCCCATGTTCCAGCTGTTCTGTGCTTGTAATGGTACTGCATTGTTGATGAGCACAACTCTGACAGCCAACTGTCCGACCAGCGCCGACCGGCCAGTGGGCCATCCTCGAGAGAGCCCCTGTCAGATAGCCAGGGTCAAGGACTGCCCCTGATTGACAACTTTGTTTTACTTACATTTACATAAAATATACCAAGCTTGCATCCTAAACTCTTCAGGAATTATAGTTTTTGCCTTAGTTAAAACATATGAAATAAAATTATATTTGAGAAATGATGAAATTAATTGCATGTAATGCCAGAGCATTTGTAATTAGAGAATTTCCTTGATGTTTAAATTACTATTATCCAGTTGTTCTAAATTAACAATAAAAAAAAATAATAATTTTACAAAATTATTCAAATGCAATCGGATAAAAAAAATAAAATGAATGACAATAATAATAAAGCAGGATGTTTCCAACAAATGACTTGTTTTTCAAATTTGTTGAAACAAAGGGGTGACAGTGGCTCAGTGGTTAGAGCAGTGTTCCCCTAACCCAAAGGTCAGAGGATTGATTCCCACTTGGATCAAGCTCTGTAGCTGTGTCCTTGGGCAAGACACTTTCCCCACATTGCTGTGTGTGTGTGTGTGTGTGTGTGTGTGTGTGTGTGTGTGTGTGTGTGTGTGTGTGTGTGTGTGTGTGTGTGTGTGTGTGTGTGTGTGTGTGTGAATGATTGATAGGTAGTAGAGTGAGTGAATAATGACTACAGTGTAGCACTTAGCACAAGTGTAAGGCATTATTATTATAAAGCCATTAGACATTGAGCGTGCCTGTAAATAAGTATAAGAATACTATTGTTGTCTCATATCTAACTATACGGGACCAAGTCTAAAGAATACTCTCCTGTTTAAGTAATGGGTAGAAGGGGTGGTTCTGTGGGTATCATGTTTGTTTTATTTATGCTCTCTGCTGCAATATTAAGCCCAGTATCGAGCCATCCTCGACTGGACTGTGCAGTGTGAACGGGCCAGAAGAACGTTTAGCTTTAGGTGTACCCACGCTCAAACATCAGTGCTAGTCTAATGAATGCACAAGCACGCTTGGATTGTACCATTTGCATCTGTCGATGTGCCTCATATATCACTAAAAATAGGGCTGTGAAATGCGTAAAATAGTATTGTAACATTTCATCATTAGCATCATTATTATTGAAGATAAAATGTAAAAACAAATATGTTTATATTTGGAGCCATTGAACATTTGGAGAGTAGAGGCAGCTGACCATGTCCTTGGGCAAGACACTTCACCCACATTGCCTAGTATGAATGTGGTGTTATTAAAGTTATTAAAAATGGTCAGAGGGGCAGATTGGCAGCCTTGCTTCTATCAGTCTACCCCAGGGCAGCTGTGGCTAAAATACTAAGAAAGTCTGGAAAAGTGCTACAGACTAATGCATTATCATCAGTGTTTTTCCCTGACCATGTGACCATATACATCCATTTACTGTTGCAACAGCCGAATGCTGCATAACTGATGTGACGAGTCTCTACACAACCCCTGAGGTTTCTTGCTTTGCATCTTTTCTACAAATGATGTGTTTGAGTGCATACAGGTCACTCATGTGGCCACTACAGAAGGTTACAAACCAACAAAGCACCCTGAGGGTAAAACATTATTCAGTGGGTGATAACATATGGTGGAGTCCAGGGATACCTGTGTTGTACATATGTTCTGCATGTGTGTAGTGGACCATATTTAAAGTTGTCTTTGGCTGAATTACAGAATTAGATTTTAATAAATAATAATGATTATGAATTTACTTTATGTTTTAGCAAACTGTGTCTGTGTAGTCCCTCAGTTGTCCAGGTCTGATCCATAGTAAGCTAAAAGTTAAATCTGTCAACCAGACGAAAAGTTGTAAGAGTGAAGATGTTTCGGTGCTCAAAGCTGCTTCTTCAGTTCTGTTCAGATTTTAGCAAATTGCCAAATACTCTCCCTGATGATCAATACAATTGTGCACATACAAAACCTATTTCCATTCTGAATTAAATATGAAATAGCATACGATATCACATATAAATAATTCTTATATTACAAATATACAGTATCTATGAGAGATTTCCTTCCAAAAGTAAAACGTTTGTAAAACATAAAAAGCACAAGCAGGGGACGTTTTTTTTAAGTTACAGAATATCTCTTTGATGTGGTATTGTGAAGTGGTTATAATAATGATAAATAATTAAGCTGATAATGCAGTGAATATCAGAAAAGTGTTGGTCCTGTGTCTAGATGCAGATGGGTTTTAAGGTACACTTTACTGTCACCGTAGAGAAATTTCTTCTCCGTACTGGATCATCCTTCAATGCCGCTGGGGCAACCTGTCAGGAGCAGTGGGCGCCGCAGTGTGCCGCGCCCAGGGACCCATCTTCAGACCTTGAGCTGGTCTTGGTCAGGACTAACATATTTTTGGTCAGGACTAACATATAGTCCTGACATAGCTGGGGATTTTATCTGTTGTGCATGTTTTGGGTTGATGGGGGAAATCTGGAGTTCCTGGAGGAGACCCATCCAGACACAGCCAATGTGCTGCCTTTTGTTGTTTATATATGTTTATATATAAATATATGTTTATATTTGGAGCCACTGAACATTTGGAGAGCAGAGGCAGCTGACCATGTCCTTGGGCAAGACACTTTTGTTGATGTTATTATTACATACACATATTGAGTTTTTGTGATCATTTTTTAATGCTGCATGGTACTATTATAATAACCATTTGTGGATTGCAGGGACTATAAATCAACACATTTGTCTGCATAAAAATAGATTGACATAGTTGAATTGAATCTGAACTTTTGGCCACAGTCCTTTTTATCTGGCTGCTTTGTCCAATCTGAAAAAGCTTTTAGATTATGCTTTAATGCTCTGTGTCCATACAGTAATATAGCTAAATATTGCATGTTGACACCCTTAACACCCTACAGCTCACAGGCTGTTTTTCTTTAGGGCTTTTATGTGTGAAGATTAGCTCTAAATTATGGAAACTAAAGTGGAGGATTACACAGAAGAACACTTAGATTCAGACAGTCAAGAGTCAGTTAGAAACGTGTTAATTTCTGTTAGTTTCCTCAATCGTTGATCATAGCATCTTCTGCCTTGTTTTTATATGCTGCTTATCCTCATTTAACCCTTCTTTAACTTTTTGTAAGAACCAAGGAGGAGGCTGCCAATTTGGCAGTTTCAGGCAATGTTGCAGAATGGACAGTTTTGACCTCTGCAGCAAACCCTAAAAAAAGGCCTATAAAAAGCCCAAAGAACATACCTCTCAACTTAAATAAAAGACAAGGAATATGGGAATTCTATTGGATTACATAACAGTGAAACCTGTCATTGCTGAAAACCCTATTCCTAGTCCCTGAACTACAAAGCTGTTTTAAGCACACTGTTGATATTATCCAAGCGTTACATTACAAAAAAAAACAGTGGAGGGCGGGCGTTAGACTCAGACAGATCATGTTACAGATGGTAGCGTGAGAGCCAAGTGAGGACGACTAGGGAGAAAAGAAGGCAATAGAAGGAGTTCGGCGAGGCATGGATGACAGCTTGTGACGCCATATTAGTCATTGAGCAAGAAGACAGTGGAGTCTACACGGCCTCTTTAGCGCTGTCTCCTCTAATGGATGTGTGCGTTTGAGAAGGTCCCTCTTTGGTTGGTGTGTTTAGACAGTCACTGCAGTGTTGATGGAGAGAGTGAGAGAGCGGAGGGCAGGCACACTGCTGCCGAGGTGCCCAACTATGGGGGGCAGGGCGGTGCTAATTGGGACAGAAGATCAGGGTCGGGATAGTAGAAGAAGAGAGACTCCGCTGGTGGGTGCGCTCTGGTTAATGATGTGTCTCTCTCATAATTAGCAGACGGTAATTAACACTTGGTTCACCCATGGTCTCTCCGGGTCAGGTCCTCACCTTATTCACACACAGTATTCATACATCGGTGGTCCAGCCCCTCTGTATCCCAGACGTATAGCCATTAAGAACATTCTATCCATATGGGTTGCACAGTATATGAAATTATTTATATGTGGTTCTGTCAAAAACCAGCTTGTGTTTACCTTCCATGCGTGCGTGTGTTTGTCTGTGCAGGAGGCTTCACAGCAAAGCAAGTTTAGAAGGGAGCCAGCCAGTGTTTTGTACACACGGTCTGTCAGGCACTGTTAGACAGGCCTCACCTCCAGGCTGCTTTAAATATTAAGATGGACTGGTGGCTCCACATACATATTTCAGGCCTTGTATGAACGCAAAAAGTAGGACTTTATCGGCGTATTGCAAGTTCAAAGTCGATGACGATGGTGAGGTCTCTGATCCACATTCACCTTTTATAATTATGATTCTGATAATGTGTGATCACAAGCAACATTTGGTTAGACAAAGGGAAAATGCACACAGATGGTGGCACAAGGCACAATATGCTTTTGCTGGCTTGCGCTACGTTAATAAAACATGGCTGTGGTGAGACATTCATTCCAGACAAACCATCTTGAAACAAGCCTTTGTGGTGAATAATACAGATATGAATTTATCTTTTGTCTTCACTTGTGTGCTCTGGGATTAGGTCATGTTAGGTTTGCCCCCCGAGGACTGAGGAGTGGCCTGAGGGATGTTCACTTTTCTTTTCTAATTGAATTTTTTAAGCGACCTTGCCTTGATATTGATCTGCATTTGATGAAACACACACGTCATACACTATATGCACATACACAGTCGGACGCACTGTACCACGAGTGAGCAGGAGACAGGCTGCACGCATCCATCCTGCCTCATGCATCCTTTCCCCAGCTCAAGGTTAGCATTGTAGCAAAGTAAGCAGGCGAGAGTTAGAGTGCTTTGTCGTGGAGAATATTTGTCAAGGTACGGTGATGGTTGAAGTTGCGGGGAGTTGTGCTGAGTTGAGCAATAAATGCAAAGGGGGCAGGGTGGGTTTGCAGGAAGAGGAGAGGCTTGTGCTGGAAAAAAGTTGAGGAATTTGAATGAAGCTGATAAAAGCATAAAACAGCAGCTATATGCTTAAATATATTTTAAAAGTGTATTTATGTATCTGGATAAAACAAACTAAATAATTCTGTTGTTAAATAGATAAGTAGTTCTGACCTATTTTAGTCAATTTGCATGCATCTGTTTCCCAGCTTGGTCCTGTGAGAGCTCCCTCCTCTGGCAGCTACCCAGAATTACATGATATACATACGGCCTTGTGTGTCTTCACTCCTCATTAGCTGCAATAAAATTCTACTTTTTACAAATTGCCTGTGTCAGAAGATGCTCACACAACTTGTCATCATCATTTTGCTAGTTAACAACAGCTGTCAGTGTGCATTTTCAAGCTTTTAACCCTGACTAACTTGAAAGCTGTGATTGTGGGAGGTTCTCCACAGATGCCCAAATTTACCCCTCTATATGTGGCCATAAAAATGTCCCTCTATTGAAGTTACATAAAGAAAACACGACAATTATTTCTAGCTTTGAGTCGGGAGTCTTTGATAGCTGGGATGAGGAGGAAACATATGGGGCTGTTACATGTACCAGCGTCACACCCACCAGTGTGAGAGTGGTCGATCTGCTTTGTGTGTCCCTGTGTGGGCAGAACTTTCATGTCGGCATGGGGCCGGGAGTCTGTAAAAGACACAAGAAACAGTTTGGTGTGCCGTTAACTTTCTTTTGAAACTGTTATTCTTTCTTCCAGTTGAATGTTTTAATCTGACAAAATGGTCTAATCAGTAAAAAATCTGTAAGTACACAATACAAGATCAACCTTTTTAAAGACCTGATTTGTGGATGTAACCGCTCATGCTCAAAAAGTTGCAACACTGTGAAAAAAGCAAATACAATTGTAAATAAAAAAGTAAATGTAATACGCTATATGTCATGGAGCTACAACACTTAATCAAGAAAATTAAGTTATAAAGCAATTAAATCTGATGTGATTCTTATAGTATTCAAAATGCTATACTAACTGAGAGGAACGTATATGCTCTAATCACTGAACTTTGCCTTTTGTGCCCAATTATCTTATTGACACAACATGCAAAGTGACCATAAGATGCAGACAGCTTTTTTAAAAATACATTTTAAGTTTTATTTAATTTTTTAGATTTTATTTTTGTGATAAGATGAACAAGTCTTTTGGTTTTCACAAGATAAATGTGATACTCCATTTTGTCATCATTGGTCATTAGTCAGGTCAGTGGCAGCAGACAGAACAAATAGTGCATTAGAGATGTGAGCCTTTCTTCTGGTGACATTTACAGAGACAGCTGTTTAGTGAATGACCTCTTATATTTTTGGAACATTTGTCACGCACAAAAGGCCGATTGCCTGCTTAACTCTCACACACAGGGGTTAATAGCAATTGATTAGTTGCTGTTAATCACTGTGGTTTGTGATTACATGGCAGAGTTTTATTGATCATTCATCGATCACTACATTGCTGCCACTTCCACTGCTGTGTCTTTGAACTCACGGCCATTTAGAGCTTGAGCTGGTGTAATATTGTCACTATGATACCCCAGGCGTGAGTGTAGCGCAATGACTCCCTGTTGCCAAATGGCTGTGGTTAATAGTCAACCAAAAAAAAGATGTTTTTGTCAGTGGTCTTTGCCATAACATAATGATGCCTACTGTGTCATCGTTATGTAATGTTTGAAGTGTTGAAAAGATTAGAGATAGTGTTGATCATGATATTAAATTCGTTCATTCCAGTTCTTGACTGGGAATGGCCTCACACATGTTATTCCTGCTTATTGTCTACTTGTTGTACTATATTAACAATTACACAACAATAACAGGTTAAAATAAGCCCACATGAGCGGCTCTGGTTTTCACACATAATGATACGAGCTGTAAAGTAAAAATATAATTGGTCTCTGAACCTGAGCATCAGTAGCCTAAAGCAGGGATTCAACTGACTGACTGAGTTAGCAGTTGTTTTCCTATAATCATCATTCATTTTTACCAATAATATTTAAAATATTATTGCCAAGCATGTTAGATTTTGGACTTGTAATATATAGGGGTGCTAATGAAACAAAGAGTCATTATAATTGTCCAGTAGAAACACATGCTTTCTTTGAAATACATGTTGTGTGTAGTGAGCATAAAAAATGGCAAATATTCATTAAAATATATTTAGCATAAGTAGAGTTAAAAGAAACTTGTGTTATACAATCCATTGTTTTTTTGTGTGAGAATAAAACTTGTCCATCTCATTTGTTCCTGCACCTGCCGCCCTTGTGTGGTGAGTTTTAAGCAGGACCTCCTGTGTGCTTCTTTTGCCTGAATGTAGTGCACAACCAGTATTCTTTAAAAATAATTGCGTTTGTGTGGGCTAACGCTCTGAGGTATGCTTTAACAGCTGCGAATTTAATAAGAACGCATTAAAGGTGGGAGAGGAGTAAGGAATGAGAGGTATGTTGGAAAGAACTGTGCTTATGAAATATGAATGACTGTTTCTGCATCTTCTTCATCTTCAGCAGGCTTGATACCAATCCCTCCACTCAGCGCAAAAAGGGCTGCACCGTCCAGCAGTCTTGTGAGTGGTGGGTGGGGTGGTGCACCGTATACAGATATCTCTCCTGAGCTTGTCAAACTCAACTGAGCACTTTTAATGACTTGTTATGTGAATCTCAACTTTAAATAAGTTTGGTAAGTAAGTAAGGCTGAATGTTTGGTAGTATAGGCCTGAATCCCCTCTATATTTTCAGGAGTAACAGAAATATTAGATATAGGTATATGCAGGTATATCTGTAAGCTTAAAGTGATAGCATAAATAAAATACATCTGAGATATAAAAACAGTGGGGATGCGCACTTTATCCCTGCTCTTGCATTGTGCCTGGTGATTGTGTTCCATAAGAAAAGCTTTCACACACCTGCATAATGCCTTGGTGTCCTGCTAACAGGCTGTTTTTATTCAGCATAATCTAATCTTCTATTGATTGAATACACTGCGGAGCTTTGCTATTTCACTGATAAATGAAGTAATGTCATGCTAGACAAGAAAACATTTGTAAATGACTTGGTAATATATGACTAGTAATAATAAGTATTGCAGTTGACTTGTGTTCCTTTTCTTTTTTATGTCAGTAACGCAGAAGTGGCTCCAAAAAGGCCCCATTTAGGAGTTTAATACAGTACTTGTAAATATTTGTTGGATTGTTCATTTATATGTTGTAGTAGTGCTTCTGCACACTTCAACAATAGGCAAGCAAGGCCTACAGACACTTATCTTTGTGTTTTGGTCCCCTGTCCCTTATTCTAATGTATATTAATTCTGCCACGTTGGGTTTAAGATTGGATTTTTCTTTCTGTCCCAACAGAGGGTCGCCCTATCTCTTCCCAGTGTGCAATACTAATGGGGTGATGAAATGCCAAAGAAAGGCCTTTCTTTTCAACACATCACTGCTCACAAACAGACGCCTCTGCTCAGCCGTTCTACTTGCCACAATTCTCTATAGAATTCACTTAACCCTTTCTTCCACAAACCCAATTATACACACAACTATACATGTGTACAGTAGGGGTATGGGGGGAATCTCTTAAGAATGTGTCTGATTGAGTTACTGGCACAGAACAGCTCTCATTACACATCTGTATCCATAATGTGGGGATGAAAAGACCCCTGAGCTCACACTAAGCATTACAGAGATGTGCACTGGTGCTGTACAATGTCACTGTGGCAGAAGTTGTTTTGTTGAGTGTGGAAAATAAATCCTATCATTTCGAGAAAAATACTTTTGTCTTTGTTATAATGCAGTTGGTCTCTAAAGAGGGATCATGTCTCCGACTGATCCCTCTCAATTAAACTTTGTCTATGGGAATTACTTACTCAAAAATGCACACTACACCTCTCATAATGAGAATTGTTGAATAGATAACAAATGAATGGTAGTACCACAACTATCCTTTTATACCCATTCATTCCAGCCATAGTAGCTGAGGCTGCAGTTTACGCTGTATGGTTTATTTATAATTTTATGACTGTACATACACTATATGTACATTGTATACAGAAATTCTCATTTCCATTTCTTCTTACCTTTTCAAGGCAAATATGACAAAGACTTAAGGTCCTCGACTCTAAACCAAAAGTTAAGTGATGAAATCTAGAACTTTTTGTCTAAATTAATTCAGCCTCATCAAGGACAACTTTATGAGCAAAAAACAGCAGTAATTAGGGCCTCAGTTACTGCGCTACACTGTGAGTAAACTGAAAAATAGCTTGTGCAATTTGTGAGTGTGTTGTGTGTGATGTACCATTGGGAAGTACATGTATTGTTTCTGTCGCCAAACTGATATGTAAATGGGAGCATTCAGCAAGTGCAAAAGTTTGTGTGCCTCTGCTCCTGTGGGCTGTTGAATTGTTGAAGTGTTGTTGCAAATTCACACTTGCCCTTACTTCTGAGCATTTTCACGCAGCATTTAGGAGCGTCTGACGGGGAGTCGTGAAACCTTTGAACAGCCAGTTAATCAGCGTGACCCTTTTCGCCATGGACCTAAATGAGGGATGGTGGATCACAGAAATACACTGACGAAAGTGCATGCGCCTCTGGTGTCAAAGTGGTGCAGGTACAGGAGCACACATCTCGTCTCATCTAGGTTCCCTATGTGTAGGGCCGGCCCTCGCTTTTAGGGGGCCCTAAACTGAATTTGGGTCTGGGCTTCCCAGCAGTGGATGTACCCTGGCTCAGCTAATGGTGATTCACGTTTGCCAACATTAAGACTATGCTCTCATTACCTCGACCAGTTGTATAAGATTTTTGAAATTTGGTGGTGGTGTGGTGTTTTTACAATTAAATTTTTAAAAAGCTTACTCAAGTATATGTAGCCTACTAGAATAACTGAGTACTATCCACCTCTGTGTGTCCAACTGTGATCACTACATAATGACCACAGTCAGCAGTTGAGTAAGTGACTAACTCAGCAGTTGTAAATTTGTGTAAATGTGCTTATTAATCAGCCTATACAATACACATTCACAAGTCACGACTCACTCACAAGCCATTCAGTCGTCCTGCAAATATGACAGTGGTTTATCATCATTACTAATTTGAAACAGGAGCAACCTGCAGTAGTCTAAACATTCACAGAAGCCTAGCTGATGGCTGATTGCAAAAGAAAAAAAACAACAATCAAAAGCAGACAATGTAATAAGCTGACTCACCATACTGTATTCATATATCCTCTATGTATTATATATCCTGCTTCACTGTTTTATCCTGGCATGTCATGTCCATTAGATTAATAACTAATTGGCTATTTGGAGTTCTCTTACTCTCTTTCCCAAGACAATCATCTTCTTGTGTTCTTAATGCATTGCCTAAGACTTTAGATACACTTTAGCTCACAAACTTTCTAACAATCTAACTTTTAAAACAGCCATTCAGATGTAGCTCAGCGCACTTCAGGGGAAGGGGTCCTGGCACCAGTGTGAACACATAGCTGCCCACACCTATGCCCAGCTCAAAAACAAAAGTACACAACAACAGATATTTTGTTACTATAGATTAAAAAAAAACAAATGTTATTACTTGAGAAGGATATTTAGGCTGCTGTAAACCTACAAGGCCCATTTCCAATAAAACTTTACACATTATATTTGCTTCAATAGAAATTTATGGGCTCTTGGTCGTCTCGGGGCCCTAAGCAGCTGCCTAGTCCGCTTACAGGCTGGGCGGGCCATGCTTGTATGTAGTGACTGGACCCCACAGTCTCCACTTTAGGACATGGGACTTGAAAGCCGAGTGTGATGGACAGCTGCTGTGGAACGCTCTGGTTCAGTGGGAGACATGTGGGAGTCAGGCCCAAAGTGTCACAAGTAAAGAGTTTATATTCTGTACTGCTGCTTTGAAAACAACATGTTATTATTTTATCTGTCCTTGTGGGTCATTTTAAAGCAATTTTAAATGGATATAGATGGATAGATCAGTGATAGCAGTAATAGCATCAGTGACATGCTGTCATCACAGAGAAAAAATAAATGAAATGGTTATATTTATCGAATAATTTTTACTATAAAGTTATTTTCTATTTAACTTCGCAATTTTATTTTTTTTTTTTGTTTTACTCAAAATCGCTGATTTTTTACATTTACCATAGAAATCCTGAGAAGCCTCACATGGACTGACTGTGCTGTAGCTCAGCAGTGACGCTGCTGCTTTAAGCGGCTGTGACAAGTGAGGCATGCAGTTACCCTGCCTCATGGTAGGGGGCACTTGTGAGCCCAGGGATTCTTGTAACTCCCACAGAATAGGGGCCGCAGAATATTGACAGCAAGCTACAATTTAGAGTTAGCAAGTCAACTTTAGCAATCCATTCACTTTTTTTCTCTATGTCTGGCCCTACTTTTTAAATGGAGGAAGATTACATATTAAAGCTCAAGCAGTTTTCTAAACTGGACTTTCGGACGAAGCAGGAGGTAAAGGAAGACCAACGCCAAAGGAGCTAAATGGTTTGCTCCAGACTACGGGAGGAAAGATTCACTCCTTTCAAACAGAGTGGTACCAAATGGTAAGAAATTTAATGACTTCAATCCATTGAAAATTGGGGAACCAGAATAAGAATAAAAAAACAATACAAAACCAGCTTGCTTTTTATTTCATACTATTAGAGCTATTTCATACGGACTTCGGAACTTTTATTTTGAAATTCTTTTTTATTCTGACCCCAAGTCACTGGGAGAGAAATTGACCCGGGCCAAATGTACTGACACCTGGTTTATATGTTTGTAAATCTGATTGTGACGACATCAGTGCCTCATCAGCCACGAACCTCACTGCACGTCACTGGTAAGCATGTTATATTATTGCTTAGTTTTAGCTCTCATAGTTGTAATAAATCTGGCAGTGCCACTAAAGAAGTCCATTTGCATTTCCTCTGCTTCACATTTTGCACATGCTACATATTCATTTGCTCATAGGAGTAAAACTGGGCTGCGTCTTCTTTAGTCTGAGAAAATGCATCGGTTTTTACTCTACTTTTAGATCGTTTAGATGTTTAGCACATGAGCAAATGCTTAATAAATGTAGCCCTTATTCTTTCTAGCTAAAGCATAATTTCTGCAGAGATCTGTCCTATCATATCATTTTCAAAGCCGAACTATCAGATACTTGATTAATTAGCAGTTTTCTTAAGAGGGGCTCCGTCAGGCCTCATTCTCTTTTTCCCATGTGAAGCAGTGAGGCTGATTTATCTGTGATGCCTCTTATATGAAACATGCAGTGACATAGATTATGGTCTCCTCTGAACATCTTTCTTTTCTCACTTTCTTTGCTTGATTCCCTCTCTGCTCCCTCTGGAGGTATAGAGAAGTGCTAAAAGCCACTCTGGTGCTGTTGAGCAGGATTCCCAATATGCTACAACTTTATAGTAACCAACTGGTTTTCCTTATGCTTTGTCTTTGTGGAAATATGAATATATATTAGTTCATCTTAATATATATGCAGGAAAACCCATTGAACAATGTAAGTATAGAATTCACACATGTGCAGAATAAAATACAATGCAATTTTGTCACCATTATTATTGGTTCGCTGCAGCAAAAAAAAGACAAAAGCAACCAAAACTATTTTGTTGGACAAAACAAAACAAAAAAAACAACTAAATTTAAATGAACAAAAGCATATACTCACATACAAATCTGAGGGTCCGTCTCGGCTCATTGGTAAAAAGTTCAGCTCATGAAACAATTTACATATGTTACATATTGTGATGAATACAAAAATATATTGTCATATAATTTCTCACATTTCAACTGCATTAGGCAGGTGGCTGCAAATTAGGCATACCACTAAGATTGTCCATAAAAAAAAAAACAGCATTTTTTTGTCTAACTTTCTGCAATCTACTGAACAAATCTGCAAATTTCTCCACATACTAGCTGAAATGAACTAGAGACGATGAAACAATATTTCTGCGGCACACTTTGCATTCGTAATATATTTTGCGACTCTTTCAAAGCCCTGAGCAAATGTGGGTGGATGGCGCTTGATCTTGCCCTGCTCATATTAAATGTGTCAGGTTTGCATCCCAACTCAGAAACCTATGCTCACACTTCTCCCAGAGCTTATTGGATGTGAATGCGGCTGCATGCACGGCTTTTCTTTCAGCGTGGGCCAGTGGATCTGAGTCCTTTTGAACAGTTGGTAACATGGGGCAACTATGACAGGCAGGACAACCCTTGATCACTGTTAATTATCTAAGTGGACGTGAGGCTCCCAAACCACCAGAGCTGCAGCAAGCCAGCTCCATCGGGAGAGAGAGTGTGCTAGTAACATGAGTGTGGTTACTGCTGTCTATTTACTTTTATCATTTTCCTAGTGTGACATATTGCCCTTCAAGTCTCCGCCAATTGCACAGGAAGCTATTGTGTTGCTCCATGTCAATTCTGAAGGTTGGCGGAGATTCTCAGAAGTGTCAAACATAGAAAACCAATAAAGAAGTCCTCTGTAACAGGCCTTTAATGAAGCAGAGGCTATTTAACATTTATGAAAGCCCTTTACAACATGCTACAATGGATTGTCATTACACTAGGGTTCAAAATGATTGCATCATCTTTTAAGAAATGAGCTGGGGTTATGGAGACATGCTCTGAATTCCTGAGTGACTTCAAGTAAAGAAGAGGATAATACCAGTGTTAGTTTTAAATATGTTCAAAACTATTAGCAAACTTTTAGATCTTTAGAACTTGAAAAGATAAAACGCCACCAGAAATTTTCATTTTCAATTGTTCTTGGCCCTTTCATATTTGTCTATTATGTCAAATTAAATTAGGTCACAGTTTGGCAAGGGTAAGTTTGGCCAAGACTTATCGCAAAAACCCTTTTCCATGTCAATGGAAATATTGCCCCTACAGTTCAGTTTTGCTTTTTGTAATTAAACTTATTATAGGTATAGTCTTTGAAAGTAGTTATAAACACAACGCTCTAAAACACATCAGAGATTTCTATTTCATATGATTAAGATGGTTTAGATGTGTTCATTACATGTACTGTAATGGCCTCATGCATACGGAGCTGTTAAGGCCAGCAATACTGTAACACCATATTCTTTTGATCAGACTATAATGAAGACCATTAATAGATCCAACATACTGCTCTCGCAATAACAGCGAATAATTGAGATAAGAAACGGCATGCAACAAAGGTCTGTTTGAACCTACAGTCAAACCATAGATGTTTCCGCTTATGGTCAGTGCCCTTTACAACTCGTTATTTGCCTTCCCATCAGGAGCTCGCTGTGCCTCTGAAATGACTGTATCTGTCAATGCATCAGGCCTTTTTAACTAATATTGTTTGGTATACATAATAAGCCATGCAGTATTATAACAGGTTGGTTTATTTGGAGTTTTTAGGGCATTTCGTTGTGTAAATCTAACCAGTTTAATAATATTGGACCGCCTAAGTGCAGTCAGTGAGAACGTTACTTCCGGGTTATTAGAGATAAAAGACTGTATTACTAGATGCAGACAGCACGCACTGATCTCATTTTGTCACAAAGTGCTGCTTTTACGATATATAAGAAAAAAAAAATTAATAAATAGGTATCCCAGTTTTAAAGTGACAACAGCATTACTATTAGAAGTCCTCAGCTTTAAATAATAATTTAACTGAGTGTATGGATCTAGGTTTTTTTTATCATTCAAAAGCCATTTCAAAAAACCTAACTAAAACACAACATTGTGTGTTTCACACCCAGCGTTGCCTCGATGCTGACTTGTAAATGTGCATTACCAAAGAAAAGGTTGTGATCTGATGCACAGTTCTCTGACGCACAAGAGTAGCAGACAGCATCTGGTGCTTGACTGAAGCCACAGGTTGTGTCACAGATCCACACTAGTCATGTCAGAGATACAGTGGATCACTACCTACTCATCACTAATGAAATCCTGACAGCCTAAGACATCTTGCCACATTTTTTGAAATCTGTTTGACTCATGGCAAAATGTAATTATATCACGCAGTAAATATTACTAAATTATACATGTAATCTTACATGCACAGTTTACTTGGAGCAATATCTTTTTGCTAAACACTTTTGATTTGTTGGTCTAAACTGTGTGCTTGAGAGATCTTGCTTTCTGCCTGTCAGCTTCAGATGGAAAAAAAACACACTGCACAAAGTTTGTTGTCAGTTTCCCTAAACAGATACATACTTGAGTGAATATGTTGTTTGACCGTCTGACACAGGGAAATCACTCACTCGTCTGTAAGTGCATTCCTCTAAGATGCACTGAAGGCAAACCAGAGCCCGATGCTCAATGAGAATGTCTATGTTTTGATTAAATTAAATGTGATCACTGTGCTTTACAATGATACTACATTTTCAATTAGATAATAACGTATGCTTTAAGTATTTCATTTGGACAAAAAGGGCATTAGATGTAAAAAAAAAAACAACAATAAAAAAAAAAAAAAAAAAAAACAAAAAAACAAACAAATGAAAAAAAAAAAAACACCCTTTTAAGTCAGCCACATACTACAGGACAATTTGCTCGATTTAGGATGTAATTTCCTTCTCCTCGACTTTGGGGAGGTGTAAAATAGAGCATCAGGAGTAGATGGAATGACAGACACAGAGGCACAATATACAAACTCAGGAAATAGTGAAAAGAATCAGGCCACATCATTACTCACCGTTCGTGAAGTTGTAAAGTTTCTGTAGCATTTTCATCTATATTATCCATTAGAAATTTCCTCTGCAAATATTGGCACCCAGTCAACTAAACAGCACTGTTTAAATGTAGTCAGCACCAAGTAGTGAGTCATTTTGAACACTGTGTGGTTACCAGTTGAATATTTTTAGTTGAGATTGTGTTGTAAAAATGGGGCAAAAAACTTTGGGGGGTCTATGGGGGTGCAATGGCCATCCAAGCCCCCCTCCCTGGCACCACCCCTGCTTTAGAGTCTCAAAGCGAGTGTTTTACTATAGACAGGAAACAGCTGGCATAACTTTAGCTTGTGGTGCATGGTCTCTTCGCTGCCATATCCCGCTGCAGTCTTAGTGCTCGGGGGATCGTAAGATTTTAAAAGCTCATTTGATTCTCCACATTTCTGTGATCTTCACTTTTTGTCTCACATTTTAAAGTAGTTTAAGACTGAAAAATCCTGTGTAGCATGGCAGACTTTACACATTGTATGATGGTGCACAGCTTCAAACTGTATGTAATATTTAGATTTTTTTTAAATTTCATAAACTTGACCTATATGTGTTCCAAGATATGAGGTAAACATATTCACATCAACTATCTCTTTTCCTGATGACAATTGTAATACTAATTTATTTTTAATTACAAAAACATTGGACATCCTTAAATGTCCTGCATTTTGTTTTTTACCTACCCCCTGTCTCCGCCCATATTTCCTGTACTTAGTGCAATCATTTGGAAGATTAACACTCTGCTTGCTATGTTGAGTTTCCCCTCTGAAGAGCCTTTCTGCTCAGTGGCTTTTTATAAATCAGTGGATCAATTTTTGTTAGTAAGTTCTTTTAGATCAATATTGTGGTTTACAAAAAAAAAAAAAAACACAAAAAAAACCAAACAGAAAAACAATGATTTAATATATAGTTCAATACTATACTATACAATACTATACTACTCAATACTAGGCTGCCTTGATAACCATACCACACAGAGATCTCAGACAAACCTGGATTATCACTCTGTCTGGGTATTTCATTGAGCATAATCTGGCTATTGTGTAGATTATGTTGTGCCATGTAAAGACAGAGGGGGGAAAGCAAGTGAGACATAGGCGAAGAGATGCAGAAAGAGTGCAGAAAACAACACTATCAAAGGAGGGCTTCAAAGACTATCAACTGTGTCTCGTGGGTAATTTGCGATCCTGCATTCTTTGGACTTCAAAGGGCTGCTGTGTGCTGGAATACTGCGAGTGGGTGAGTAAAGAGGGGAAGGCACAGGGGTGGTGAAGGGCCCGAATCTGATTTCTCTAATAAATGCTGACACCAGGCCTGTTTGATATTAGATTCAGGGAACGGTTTGATTTGTTATCGCCTTTGAAACTCTTCGGACGTCCTTCATTGAGAGGCAGCCATGAGCAGAGCCATGCCCTCCGTGTGGCAGAGAGGCCTCACAGGACACGCTCGGGCTATAAAAATCATCATTCAGGACCTATTGATTGGTAGCCGTTCTGTCTACTCTATGTCTGTCTTGCTGTCTGGAACACTCTACAAGGCACATTACACATAAAAAATAATATCATTGGAAATATTTAAGTTGTCACAAAAACAGGAATTTAGTTGATGAATATGTCAAGTGTGTTTCCAGCACCACAATGAAAGTAGTAACATAAAGGTGTCTGAAAAGTGATTGCTTCTCTGTTGCACAATGCCGCAAAGCAGAAATTAATTGGAGCTATATCCCAAGAGAAAAGAAAATCCCCATAGAGCACATTTACAATCCAAATAAGCTATTCATGATTTAAACACAGCACAAGCTCATTGTGGCATGACTGTGGTTTTGGTTTAAGTTTTTTAACATTCATATACTTAACCACTAACAGAGCTTCTCAGCACAGACGTTATATCTGGGTGCATATTGACATATGTGGTTAAAGTGAAACTGCAGTCTGTGCTCTATTTCTACAAAGGAAATGCAGGTTCCGGGTTTGGTGGAGAGCTAAATTATTTAAAACAAAGAACAACAAAACTTTCGAAAGCAGACTTTTAGGCTTCATGGCATATTTATATCATGCAGGTGCGTATCTGACCAATGGCATATGTGTGTTTTGCACACAGTTATTGATGTTTTACACCACTCTGAGGTAAGTGCAGTGCAACATCAACAGTGAAACAGAGATATCTGCTAAACTGCCAATGCATGATGAATACGCAAGGAAAACTCCAATAATTGGCTATTGATGACATCATGACAATGGCAGGTGTTTGGCACCTGCTGCCCAGACAGGACACTTGAGGTTTGTAAATGAGCTGTAATCACTACATGAGTGTTACTGTCCTGAATCAGTGCCAGATGAAAAACAGCCCATCATGCTTGTGGCCCTCCTCGTCGTCCTGCCAGAGTCCCTCCCAACTCCTCTGTCTCTCTATCAGCTCATTAGAGTTCTCTGGAACAAAGAGCCATCTGGGCCCCACTACCTGCCCGCTCAGGTGGTTTACCCACAGAGAGACGCTGCTCAACATCTGTCTGCTGGATCAAAGACACTTATGTTTACCCCCTTAACTCTCCTCCTGCTTTTCACGTCTGTCTCCCCTTCTCCTTGCATCCTCTTCCCAACTGCTCGTAGCTCTGTTTTTGACGCTCAGATTCCACATTAGAGCGAAAGCAAACTAAATTCATTTGCCTCCTCCCCATTTGTGTCTTTCTCCACCTTTTTGTCACTTCTCTACACCTCACGCTTCGGGTGTCATGCAGTTTCCCAGACTACCTTGTTTTTATTAGATAATTGTCTTCCTGCGTGAATAATGAGGACAATACTGTTTTGCATCTCAGAAGTTGTTAAATATATTGAACAGATTTTACTTCTTTCAGGGGGTTGGGATTTCACAAGTTTTGGTAAAAACTTTTTTGACAAGAAGCACAAAAGCATTGTTAGCATTTCTGAGACCACCTGTGCATCATACACTTGAACATATTTGTATTATATCAAGATACATGTTGGTTTAATATTTGTAGTGCATCTGTAAATCAGGTGATTTACATCTTATAATGTGATACAAATTGGTGTCACTGTAGTCATCTTATATCACAGAACTCCTCTTACTAGTGCTGCTGTTTTCACTTGGCTTGACCATGTCCGTACAAGGATCAGTGCACACGATCCTTTGAGCAGGTGCTGCTGTTTGACAGCTGCTTCATGCTGATGCTCCTGTCTGCTCTGAAGTTATACAGGCCTTAAGCTGTGGCTGTGTAAATGTGCTAAGCATGGACAGCAGCAAAAATGACAAAGTCTGGAATACATTGATGCAGTATGAGCATTTGTAATCAGCAGAGATATGAAAACTTTTTTGAATTGTTCTTTTTCTTCAAAAAAAAAACAAAATCTTCAGTATTTTAACCTCTGCTGGTGTAAAGTAAAAACATAAAAAACATAAAAACAATTTGGGGAATAACTTTGGTTGGATCCTCTTCATTGGTTAAACTGATAAAAGAGTATATGTGACACTGTCATATTATTTCTACAACATTTTCTATACATTTTAACTTCGTTTCCATTAATCCAGCTACATCTTTGCAATGTTCGTACAGTTCTCAGTTCCTCCTGCTGTTTCTGCCCTCCGCATAGAACTAATAAAGATTGATTAGTCCTCTCTTCAAGATCAATGACCGCTATTTTGGTTATGCCAGGATGCATTCTGATCAATGGCAATGCTATTTTTGTGAGTGGAGGGCAGGACCTAGCCTCCACACCCACAGAATAACAGACGAACTTGGCTACTGGCGCGTCAAGACTTTGGAAGAGTGGCCTGGCATGCCTGCTACACTGTCTCCCAGTCCCAAAGTGCTGATAGTGAATTAATTCTAGTAGTGCGATGTTCGTGAACGAATCGGCTCTTTTGAACGGTTCCTTCACTTGTTAGAACCGGATCTCAGTTTTTAAAAGAATTGAATCTTATTGAGTGCCTTTTTGAGTCTCATTGAGTCTAATTTTTATTCGATTTTTACACAGATTAATGCTGAACCAACACAAGAATCAACACAGAAGCAGAGCAGGTGACAGGAGTGAGAAATTTAGTTTTTAAATTAGGCCTATTATTATTGTAGCGCAACGTTTTATTTAGAGCCTGCATCATTCCAAAGGGTAAACACTCTCTGTGATTAGTTTGTAGATAAAATGAGTTCTCACATTGGCTTCTGTCATATAAAAAAATAGTAATAGAGCCACTCTTTTGAGCGGCTCTTTGAAAGGAATGGATCTAAAAGATTCAGATTCCATAAAAGAGCTGAAAGACCCATCATTAATTAATTCTGAAAGAAAACAGCGCTTCACACACTTTTCAGGCAACACAATGGCATCACTGTCACATATCACCACTTATCATACTCTGTTCATCGACTTTTCAATGTACCAGTCTACATTCTTGTACATAATTATCATTGTTTTTTTTTTTATCAACTTGTAAGTGTATGATAATTGTCGTTCCCTCTCTAACCCTTCATGACATCACTGCAAGAATGGGTCAACGTCCAGCCTCTCTCTGCCATCGTGTTCAGCGGGAGACGGGCAACTGGAGCGTAAAACAAGGCGGCTGTCAGCAGGTAGTCAGTGGCTGAGCTCACCTGCCACTAAATTGACTCTGACAGGTGGGATAGCAGGCTTGTTGTGGGGCATGGCACCCAACAGAGAGGTGAGAAACATGTGGGTGCAGCCTGTCTGCCTCTGTGGTACTGCTGGGTGTTTCCACCGAGCAGCCGGGTGAACACATGGGTGGATCAGAAAAGGTCCAAGAACAGAAGGTAGTGGTTAATACAATATATAATGTATTTATTGCATATTATGCCTGTTTTCTTGTTTTTCTCTTCAAAGGCCAAAATAAAATCACAGGATTTGCAGAACATTTTTTGGGAAATGACAGAATTTGTTTTCAGAGAGGTTGTGATTTATTTTTTAATATATACTTGACAATAAAGAGTCATTTTGGCCAGTGAATACAGGGCTTTAAAGCTACTTTTTGTAAGTTTATTTGATTTTCTCCCCTAGTATATTGCAAATGTGAAACCTGTTCCCCCTGTCCCCTCCCCTGGCCTTTGTTCAGACTCACCTGTGCTCTCTGGTCTTCCTCTGTCAGGCCAAAGCAGGCGCACTCTCAGACAGAAGTAACGTGGATAGGATCTAGTGGTAAAATGTGAGAATACAGCAGGAACAGGTTTTGTCATCTATCTACAGATGGCAGCTTCACAAATTTAACCTGAAACAAACGATCTCTCATCCAGGTTGTGGTCAGGGGAGTAAACCTTAAACAAACAAGTGTCTTCCTTTGTGCACTTTGAAATATTGATGACCCTTGATACAGAAGTACTGCTCCTTGTACCATTTCGTAGGTCATACACTACAAAAGGAAAAAAAAATCAGTCAATCCTCTGGTTCACTAAATTCTTTTTATATTTTTATGTGAGGCCTTAAAGACAATTGAACTATTGCATTCAATGTTCAGTATTATTCTTGTTTGGTGCACACCTTGACCTTTAAACAAAGGATTTCATACATGAGGTATAGTGTGCAATAAATATGATTTGTGGCTTTAATTTTTGCACTGTGGAGTCTTAAATCTTTTATGACCCGGGGAAGCACAAGCCTTTTTTTACTAACAAGACAAGAATTAAGTGCAGACTAAAGATAGATCACATTTGAGGGTCACAGCTAGCATTTGTTAGTCAGCAGGGAACCCGCTATGGCGACAAGGCTCTCAATACAACAGATTATTACAGCTAGTGCTCTCTCAGACTTTTCACTTACAACTAAAATTACTTTTCAAATAACATATAGTAACATCAGTTATGGAATAAATCGGGACTCAGCCACCCCTAAACCTATAGGGTCAGCCGTACACAAACAAACAGGTTATAAAAGGTAATAATAAACGCAGAGAGAGAGTCAAACCATCATTGCCAATTGCTGATCTGATCACACGGGACAGGACCAAAAATAACTAAATTCCTTTAACATGGTAACATACACAGTACAGTGCATTCAAAGCTAAATGATTTTTGAACATACACAGAAATATCTTCTTTCCTGTTGGTGTGGCCCACTTAGCATTTCCATCCCTTTTTTCTTTTTGTTTCATGTTTAGGTACACTACAGCCTTGCACGCTTTCGCATACATAGCTCCCCACTCAAAGTTATCTCGAGCTCACCGCTGCAACTCAGCAAATTTGGCGGGCAGGTTTAATTTTCTGGGCCTCCGCCTCAGCTCCAGCCTCATGCATTTTTCATCACCACTATCCTGTTCCCACCCAGCCATTGCCGTTGCACAATGCTATTGATTGGCGATTAAGCCATCAGAGGTTATAAAGAGGTTAATATTTTAAAGCTGTTTGCAGGCCACCGTACATTACAGCATACCCAGTAGTTTCAAGGCTTTTTAAGAGTTTCCGCTTAAGTCCCATGTCAGGTTATGAATGTTTGATGGAATGCAGACAGTTGCATTTTTTCTTTTTCTGTTTTCAACCTCCCCTTTACTTAGTTGCGATGCTTACTCCAGCTCTGAGGTGGCAGGTTCGATCAGCTGACGGTGCCAAAGGTCGACAGGGAAGCGTGTCAGTCAGCAAAGGAAGAGGCTATAGGGTCATTGGCCACTCTCCCCTCATGTGGGATATGCCTGCTTGTTGACCAATTTGCTTATGGTAATTTTAATAGATCTCCCGAGGCCCAGCGATATTGAGGGCTCAGCATTAATTGTGACCAGTGGGCAAAGATTCTGCAGTCTCATCCCGTTAGAGCGACTGATGAGCAGCTTTGCTTATTTTTAGGTGTTACTTCACAGAAGTGCATCTGAAATAAAAAGCATTGTGTGAGGTACTTTGAGGGCGTGATGGATATTTATGCCACAGTAGGCCAGAGGGGCAAAGATTTTGATTAACATGAAGGTTGAATAGATTCTATAACACTGGGATTTTTTATTTCACTCCAGGTTATATTTTTATTTATTCCATGATCTAAAAAATACAACGCAGAAGAGAAAATACAGTGTCTAATTGTCATTAGTAACATTATCATTTGCCATAGAGCAATTTAAGCCCAGACTAAAAACCCACCTCTTCTCCCTGGCATTTGCTTCTAGCCAGGCAGGATATCTTAGTGTTTTATTGTTTTATTGCCTATGTGTCTTATTTTATGTATCTGTTTTTGTTTCTTGTTGTTTATGTGAAACACTTTGAGCAGCTTAAGTTGTATTTTAAATGTGCTATATAAATAGAATTGAATTTGAATTTTTTATACAATCCTTCTTCCTACATGAGCCCAAAATGGATAACTCTTTGTGGGTATAAGGTTGTAAAAGATTTTAACATAGACTTTCACCACAAGGTCACGTACAATCTCAGTACCTTTTTTTTTTGCTAAAATGTCGCTACACTCGCCCTATTTACGTTTTGACTCAAATCCCAGTATTATTAACTGTCAGTCATTTTGACAAGTGACTCATGTAATAAGAGCAGGGCTTTCTATTAGTGCCAGTCAGTTGATGCTGTTTAACTTCCTCCCGCGCTGTGCACCCGGAGAGCTGGATAACATGCTTGAGCAGTTTCCCAATCACTGAGATCACCTGTGACAAACCACACCGGGGCCCGATCGATGCAGCGCTTTCCCAAGGGCCAAAAGAATTAATGTAAGTCTTTGCAGCCCGGTGTTCCAGTGTGTGTGGGTGGACCACTGCTGCATACCTCGCCAAGTTTCTTTTTTTTTAATTTTTTTTGGATGGGGGGGGGGGTCTGAGGAATTCTTCTGAGGAATTTTGATTGATATGGTGCCAAAAATGTTATATCACAATTTTATTAGAGCCAGGCCATTCATGTGCTTTAAGTACCTGTCTTAAGCAATGAAAGTCATTTGCTTCTTCACATTACTGCAGTTGATAATACCCACCTGTCACACACTCAAAACTGACCAATATGAGGGGAAAGGCATTAAACAGAAAAGCAATGAATCACAATGAATGGAAACAGATCATGACTCCGTTTTATCACCATTTTCTAGAGTCCTATATGAGGCATGTGTATGAATTATTGCATAATATTTAAGTAGAATTTACTTAATAAATGGATTTGCGTCTTGTACTCAATATGTACTGTGAAAAAACAGAATGAAAGAAATAATAAAGGCTTCACATGACATTTGCCATCTCAGTTACGTGACCCCTACTTCCTCCTTACTGTCTCATTACAAGCATTCATTATTAGCAATTGGCTTATGAATACATTTTTTATAAGCTCAGGGGTTCAACTCCCTGATGTGGAGCTAAATACACCAGCTTGTGAGGTATATGCAAGTTATAAAGGGCATCTGGCATAAAAATCAGCCAAAATATGCACAGGTAATAAGAGCAGTGTATCACATCAACCAGCTATGTCTGATGGAATGCAAACTCAGCTTATATAAACATATGAAAATGACACAGAGGAGGTAGTTAGAGGAACGTTGTTTGTCTTGGTTAATTGAACTCCCCTTAATTATTTTATTAGTGGTGTCATTAGAGGAGGAGGGGCTGAAAAGTGTATATTTTTCTGTGTTTTCCTCCCACTAAATGAGCTTAGTTTACTTTCAGCAAATAAATTAAGGTCCGTGTTTTTTGTTTATCTGGCGCTACAAAAATCTACAAGTTTTGATCCTCTTTATAGACACAAACATACAGTGATGTCCAGCTGTTCACTGCCTTCATTAATCTGTAGTAAACTGAGAGTTTTTTTATTCCTCATATTTGTCCGCAGCGTTTTGTGACTTTGGCTTTGTTTCTTTTCTCTGGTCTGCTTTCTCTCTTCACCGCCTCCCTACCGCCTCCTGCTGTGGTTGCCGCCAAACACCGCCCGCCCACCACAGCTACCCCCATGCCTGTGAGAGTTTGTCCCTCATTATAAGGCCTGGATGCACCCCGACCAACCTTCCCCACCCAGCATGGTGTCATAGCTCCAGTGCACTATTGTCTCATTATCTCTGCAGACACCAGAGAGGCAGGGCATTATGGGACATCAGACACTCCTCCTCAGTTAGACGCCCAGGAGCCTCTGACAGAGCTGACAGGTGATTAAAACGGGCCAAAGGGTTTATCTGCTCTTATCGTGGTGGTTATAGGACATTATATAACTTTGTATGCTGTCATTGGAGCGAGACTAACCTATCAGGCGAAACTAACCCATCAGGCTTTTCCAAAATTTAGTTTTTTCAGTCAACTTTTTTATTTTCATCTCACATGAAGTCTACAGTGAAATTTTGGGGATTTTATCTTGACCCTGTCCAACATGAATTATTTGCCTTTCATTTTATACATTTATCATGAATTCTCATTTTCAGGATTTTATGTTTTTGACTGACGGGCCAATTGCCCTATATTGGAGTGTGTGTGTCTGTATATATGTGTTGTTGTTTTTTTTAAAGATCCAGAATATTTCCAAATTTGACAGATTTGATAGATTAAACTGTAACTGAGAGGTCATGAGAGCTTTTCAGATGGGTAAACATGTTGCTCATAGAGGCAATGGTAGAATGCGCTGCTAGTACAGATTCAACCTCTAACCTCTGGATTAGTGGGAGAACTTCTCTACCTACTTAACCACTGTCATACAGCATGAAGTCATTTGCCTTGCATTCCTCATCCAGATTTTTTATGCATTTTGGCTGTCCTGTCTTTGACTCATCTCCTCCAATTCCTTCTGTCTATCCTCCACCGTGCTCCAAAAAGCAACACGTAACATCAGTGTAACTGTTGAGCCATGTTTTTCTGCTTCAGGATGGGGGTGTCATGGAGGAGGAGGAGGAGGAGAACGGGGGGCTGTCTGTCCTCTGAGACAGATGGCGCGGGGGGCTGGTCCATGACGGGCTGGTGCTGGCTGGGCTCCATGTGCTGTAGTGGGTAACTGGGGCCCAGGGTGGCACGTGGGCGGCTCTCTGCTCCTCAGCGCCACAGTATTCCTCAGGCACAGGAGTCCACTTCCCCCGCCCATCTGTTCCTCTCATTGTGGCTATGGCAAACGCTCCAGTGTGTGCAAAAATACATACACACTCTCGCCCGCACATATACACTCACATACGTCAGACGCTGCCCTATGATTTAGGTACTGTTACAGCCTATCTCACCCTTCGTCCTACAGGTTTAATTACATCCATGTAGATTATTCTTTTCATTTCTATGGTTGAGACATCGCATGCTTCTCTTCATGTTTGTGTATTGGCCACAGTTTGAGTTGATACAAGTGCCATGTCCCATCCTGTCAGGGGCCATGGCCCATGTGCCAAAAGGATTTACTTGCTTCATTGCCAACTCATAGTAACAAGACTAAAAGAATGAAATTGTTTTAGCTCATTCATTGTGGAAGTATGCAAAAATAACTGTCCACGTGCTCTTTTTGGCCAGTGATAGTGCTTTTTCACCATCTGAGTTTGATGTTGTGAAGAACATTTATGGTCACTGGTCATTATAAATCAAATTCTACTCAAATTTGCCAGTAGCCAATAGTTCCTTGTTTGTGGTCGAGGTATTAAAACTAAATTTTCCATCTTCCATGGCTTCTAATCTCCATGGTATGACCTTTCACCGTTGAAATCATGAACATTGAATTTAAAGGTATAGAGTTGTTTCCTGTGCATTTGGTGACCCCTTTGTTATTTTCTGGTTTGCTTATATTTATGCTTGGAAGGCTAAACTTTAAAGTCATCAGAAATGCTGAATTTCTTCGTAAGGCCAGAACATAGCAAGAAGAGTCACACAAGTGTTAAGGATTTGAACTGTGGAAAAACATGATGCCATAAGGCACAAAATACATGCTGGATGCTGTCATGTGTGTCTGTGACTGATGCATATCTCCAAAGCATTTTTTTTTTCTTTTCTCAAATCATAAATGTTTTCATAATCAGCCTGTGCGAACACACATGCTGGGCTCTGAGTGATAATGACTTGGAAAGGTGACATTAGAGCCACAAGGCAGCTGATAACTCAAGGTCAGATGGAGACACCACATATTTTTCATTTTGCAAATTAGGTCAGTTGTTGGTGGGGAAATTTTCAAACTGAAGTTCAGAACATAAGGGTCTGCACATAAGTAACATTCAGCAGTATTGTGAGTGGTGAGTCATTTGGGGTGAGTCAGTTCTTCCTGTGGCTCTTCCTGTTCATCTGCGCACTATGGTGAGCAGAAGGTAAATGATCCAAACAGGTTGTCACACACATTTGCTTTGTCATTGAGAAAATAGAAGACATGAACTGGACAACTGCATTTTCAAAGGTAAGATTTGTTTTGTATAAAAGCAAAATCATTACTGTCAATAATAGATTTCACTGGCACGTCAACATCTGGTGTTGAAGGACTTTTTGAGGAGTTCTTCGCATTCAAAACAAATAATGAATTTGAAATGTTAATTGCAATAGCAAAATTCCCCATTTTAATCATGCTGAAACCTAGGGCAGTACAATTTATTGAATTGAGATTAAATGGGATAATTTTTAATCATAAATGATATGGGTCCTTTTAATGGATGATGTTTATTGCCAGTCCTCAGTGATAGCATGTGGTTTCGATCAACAAAAAAGTATTATGGTATATATTATTTTAATTGTTTTTTCTTATGACAAATTAAAATGAAATACAAAATTGTGATCGATCAAAACAAGAGAAAAAATCTTAAATCATATCTCCTAGCCCTGAAACCAATAATAAGGAATGGTAAAGGTACCGTTCTAGTAAATTCAAAAGTCTTTCAGAATATACACTGTATGAAAATGCAAATCACTGCTTATCTGTCTGTTCTTACAAATTATCTTCTAACTATGCCATATTTATTCTATATGTCCTCAAAACATTTAACACACTTATGGCATTTTAATGAGCAATGGTCTTGACATGCTATAAAAAGACTCTTAGCCAGCTGCCTGAATGCCAGTTAGAGAAACATTAGAGCTTAAATATTAATGGGGTAATGTGGCACTGTTGGAATGCTCACTGAGTAGAGGGCTCCAGTGTGCTGCTGCTGTCACTATTCAGAAAGCACAGAAGGATACGCAGGTCAAAAACTATCAAACGTCTGCCACGTAGTTCAAAATGTACTTTTGATCATTTGGACAGTTCATACTACTCGCTGTTTTAGTTATTAGTTAAAATTGTGTTTGTGTTTTATATAATACATACAGTTTATAAAATAACAGGTAGAAAATGTATCATGACAAATAACCAAATCTGTTCCAAATCTCTCTTTGCTGTGTGAGTCTTCCAAGCAACAGATGGCAGATAGAGAAATCAGCAACACATTTATTTTCTCTTCCCTTTAATTTGAACAAAATGTGTCATAATTGGACAGCTACCCAAACACATACACATTTAGCGTACATTGATTCTGCTCCAGAAGATATTTTAATCCTGCTTTATCCAATGGACTCAGTACTCTTACCCCCCGGGATTTTGGTTCTACTACTGTTATGTGTTTAATTGCATGCATATATCACCAAAAATACTCCTGTTTTCTGTTGTCTTTAAAGGAGAGATACTATGTAAAAAAACAACAAACAAACTTTTGACTTTTAAGTTATATTAGTGTTCCCTCAACATTAGTGTACTTAGATTTGTGTTTCAGTTTATTCATGCATGTTTGAGTAATTTTGCATTGTCCAGCTTTTGAGGCCTAAGTCCTGTGAAAATTTTCAGTCTTCACCAACCCTCTTTCTCCATCTCCAGGCCTATACTTACTTGCGACCATTCAATGTCTCTTGATGGCCCAAACAGTAAACCCACCAGGTTTACAGCTTAAGTCCACAGTCTCAAACTACTACAAGTAGTAAGAAAAACATCTCACTGATTGAAACAATGCTATGGGCATAGGCATAGAGAGCAACAAATGCCATTGTTGGATCAGAGAGGCCATGGAGATTTGGAAATGTGCCTACTGGTCTCTTGTACACGACTACATGCTATTAGCATACCCATCAAATCTTAATCGAATTAGTGAAGACACAGTAAAATGTGTACAGTTTCTTTCATTTTAGAGTACACCTGCAATGCCTCAGAAAATCATAAGATCTAAGGTGTTAATGTCTTTAATTGTATTGTCTCATCAGGAAGTACAGCAATGGTGGACAAATGTTTGCACTGCATCTTTTCACACTTAACTTCTCTTTACTCCTCATTGTCTAAATGCAGATTTTTTAAAACAGAAACTGAAGACAGAGTGAACCTTTACCAAAGACTATAAAAAGATGTCAGCAGTAACTTTCAGAGAAAGTGAGATCACTTTTGGCATGAACTGGAGTGTGTGCAAGATTTGTGTGCAAAGGTGATGCTAGCTAACATCTGCTGATTGGATATGTAAAGAAATGCTAATGAGGCCTTCAGCACAGAAGGCTCACAGGCAGGGCCTGATGGGAACAGAGTGAGAGAGGGTTGAGATATAGCTTGGGTGTTAGGGTGTATTTCATGGTGCATGTAGCAAGGAGGGGAGGGGGTCGATTATGTGAAATCTATTGATTGCAAGTTTCCTGACAAGTGCTCTCAGTGATTTCCTGTCCCTGACAGAAATATTGTACCTGTTAATCTATTTGAACCATAACACCGCATATAGTTGTGTCTATGCCTCTTCCATGGAAATGGTGGAATCAGAGGGAGGTCAACGCAAACAGGATGCTAATGAGTTTGCACTAATCAATGTGTGCTTAATCAGCTATTCACTTGTGAGTGTCCACAGAAAAGCTGAGGCGCAGGAGCACAGGGAACAGACAGAAGTGTGGGGAGGAGTTCATGAGAAAGTGCAGCCCCTCTATCAAATGCACTCCTCTTGTGCACCACAGGGCCTTTCAGAGCCCAGTTTGAATGTAAATGTTGCTGTAACCGTCTACTTCTCAGTAGAGATGTACCAATCCGGTACTGGTATCGTATATCAGTGCTGATACTGAAAAAATGTGCAGAATTGGATATCGGCTTCTAAATATCGGTTCCGTTGATATCTTGGTTGGACATATCAATTGATGTAATAAGACTATTTACTGGTTGTAGTTCCATCTATCCATTTTCTTCTCCCTTATCCGGGGCTGGGTCGCGGGGGCAGCAGTCTAAGCAGGGACTCCCAGACTTCCCACACCCCAGACATGTCCTCCAGCTCCTCCGGTGGGACCCCAAGGTGTTCCCAGGCCAGCTGAGAGACATAGTCCCTCCAGCTCTAAGGGTGCGCCCAGCCACCCTGTGGAGGAAACCCATTTCGGCCGCTTGTATCCGCGATCTTGTCCTTTCGGTCATTACCCAGAGATATGACTATAGGTGAGGATAGGAACGTAGATTGAGCGGTAAATCGAGAGCTTTGCCTTTCGACTCAGCTCCTTCTTCACCACAACTGACCGATACAGCGACCGCATCACTGCAGACGCTGCACCGATCCACCTGTAAATCTCACGCTCCATCCTTCCCTCACTCTTGAACAAGACCCCGACATACTTGAAACTCCTCCACTTGAGGCAAGGGCTCACCACCCACCTGGAGAGGGCAAGCCACCTTTTTCCGGTCGGGAACCATGGCCTCAGATTTGGAAGAGCTGATTCTCATCCCAGCTGCTTCATACTCGGCTGCAAACTGCCCCAGTGCCTGTTGCAGGTCCTGGCTCGAAGAAGCCATCAGAAAACATCACCTGCAAACAGCAGAGATGAGATCCTGTGGTTCCCGAACCAGACCCCCTCCAGCCCCTGACTGCGCCTAGAAATTCTGTCCATAAATATAATGAACAGAACCAGTGACAAAGGGCAGCCCTGGCGGAGTCCAACATGCACTGCGTCTACCTTACTGCTGGCGATACAAACACCGGACGATTTGCCAGACTTTCCTTGAGGTCGTCCAATAGTCCTCCTCCATGGCCTCCCTGAACTCCTCCCAACCCCGAGTTTTTGCCTCCGCGACAGCATGAGCCGTGGCACACTTCGCCCGCCGGTAATCGTCAGCTGCCTCAGGAGTCCCACAGGCCAACAAGGCCTGGTAGGACTCCTTCTTCAGCCTGACGGCATTCCCTACTTTAGGTGTCCACCACCGGTTGTAGTTGGCCCAGAAAATCTCATAATGTTTACACAAAGTCTGTAGTTTCTTGAAGGATAAATAACAGCTACATAAGACATTTGTATCAGTTTGATCTAATTTTATTTTGTTTTTAAAGGAAATACATGCTTTTTTCAGTCTCTGCACTAGTATCAGTTGATATTGGGTATCAGCAGTTACATAGTATTTAAATCAGTGTATCCCTACTCCTCAGTGGGGAGTGGTCTCATAAATTATTGTGCATTTTATACACCCTTCTACTTGTTAAGGTCACTTTTTTTTTTTTTTATTTGGGCTGAAGCTGAACATGGCTTCACATGTTTACTTTCTCATAATGACATTATTTACCAACCTTATTATTTACCTTCCTCAATCCCACTTTTTAATTTTTTTTTCATCATTTTGGGTTCAGTATTGACACATTAATCCTGCTCCTTGCCCACTCAGAAAAAAAGGCCAACAACTCAATCAGTCTCACATCACGGGGAAAAATGGCAAACTCTAAAAAATGACTCCATACACTGAGGTGACAGCCCTAGTGACGAAAGGGGAGGAATTAATCTTTCCAAAGGGAGCAGAATAACAAGGAGCGCGGGTGCAAACTGAAAACTTAGGTTGAAGCCGTGGTCACAGAAAACTGGGGGTGTATTTCCAGGCAGTGTGTGCGCTTACAAATGATACACAAATCCACAGTAAAGAAGAGAGTGGGAGCAGGGATCAATCCATATTACAGTCTCATCAGTATTGCCCCGAGCTGCAACGGACGCACAGTTTTAGGAGCCTTTATGAAGTCTGGTCAACATGGTGTGACTACAACCCTATTCAGTAGAAAAAGACCAAAGAACTAGGCCCAAGAAAGAACAAGATATTACAATAAATGAGGTGTGCAAATAAAAGTCAACCTGAGCTGTATAGAAATATAACTTACAAATCAACAGTGTATGGCCAAATGTTTGAACATTTACTCACATATTTGAAGAGCTTTTATAGGATTATTTTAAAATTGAGGAGTGTGAGATAATCAGATGTTATCACTAGGCCATGTTACCTGTCGTATCTGTTGAGAGGCAAGCTTGTATACAGTAAGAAGGCATGTTTTTGTTTCAGTTTTTCAGTTGTTACATTTAATGAAGTCAAACTGGGGACATACCTTTTACCAAACATGTGTCATGCTGTAACTTTAAATCTGCCTCTTAATCATCATAGCAAACATATAGCATTTCCTTGTGTTTTCCTTTGACTGCTCAAAAATCTCTCCTCTATGATGGCAGTATGTACCGAGAGTTGTCCCACACTAGACCTATGATACAGTGTTTTTAAAAACATATGTTGATCCTGTATCTTTTGGCTTGTAGTGTGTATTATTTAATAAGACTAAGTCTCAACAGCCCTTTCTATCTGTACATATCTGCTTGGCTAAATGAGCAATGGCTCTCGTTAGCCAGTGAGCTGAGCTGTCATTATCTGTCTCCGAATACACCCACTAGCCCTAATGATGCAAAAACATGCCTGAGCATGAGTCAAGAAAATATTTGAAGAAAGGTGCAGTCTGCAGGTGAAGCTAGAGTTGCCCTAGCCCATAAAGTAATGGTTCTTTTTGTAGGATGGTGGTAAAATGTGTGTCAGATATATTTTTCATTTTAAAGAGGAATGGTGTTTTAGCATGCAACACAGAATCTGCCTGTCAAGCGCTCTTTGATGTCCTGCTGCTTCTGTAGCTTTTGAGAGGCTATGGCTATCATTAAGCACTGCCAGTGAGTCGCATGCAGAGAGATGACAGGAATGGATCCCCAAAGTTTTCATCATGCATAAAAAGGTAACATGTCGGCTTCAGCTCAAGACTTCAGTAACATGACATGTATGTAAGTGTCCATAAATGATCTCTGTTTTGTTAGCCCGTTAGATAATTGCTAGATTATCCATTGGAATCATCTCTTCTAGCTCTTATGTTACTTTCTAGGCATTTCATGAAGGTTTCTGTCTTGTATGAGGCCGATAAGCGAATAGCAAATACATGCCTGTCACCAGTTTAAGGGAAGTGTGAGCAACGCCGAGCTGAATTTGAACGAAGGGAAGACATTAAATATTCTTTTTGATTGCATATCCAGCTGCATAGACTCACACAGGGATTTTGCTTTTAACTCAGTGTGCTGTACATAAGCATTTTGCAGTTTAACAAATATTTTTCCCTTGGCAATGTCTCAACCCACTGGTGCTTTAGTACTTAATCCTTCCCAACAAATCTAGCTACATTTACTCAAGGGTGGGTGGCATGCTGACATATCTACAAAGAGAATTGTTAAGCTATCTGTTTACAGTATAAAATGCATTTTGTACAACAAACAAATGTCGCCTATCAATTCCAGCGAGGCCCCTGTGACTATAACTTAGCTCATAATGATGAAAGTGACCTTGTGCTGAGGAGTTGGTGGGCAGGTTTTACTAATGTAGTGGAGATACTTAAGGGAATACTAATGTCAGCTGAGGCAACATCTTGGGCCTGCTCGTGGCTTTTCTTACCTCAGGTCTCCCCCAGAATGAAGGCTTTATTTGAAAAGGCTTGACTTCTTATCTCTGCCTCTGAAAGCTCATTAGGAGCACAGATCAAAGATTTGGGCAACAGGGCTCTGAACTGGACACCATGGGCAATTTCCATATATTTAGCAGCCATATAGATATTTTGGCCTTACTTAAAGCCACCATCTGCAAGATTCTCTGCCCCCCCCCCAACAGGGGCGGGTTGGCTAGTCTGATTACATATGTGGCTTTAAGGTCATTTGCTTCTACATTCTACCATATTCTGTGAAGCATTTATGAACAACCTTCAGTTCTTTTTAAGGGTCATAGCTCCAAGTTTTCAGAACCAAAGTATTTTTTCCACACAGTTTTAGGACCTATTTTAGAAATGAGGAACATGTTTGAACATGGGTTTAGGAGCAGTACATAAAGCAACACAACCCTGGGAAAATCAAAATTATCTGAGAAGAGTTGTCCCTTTTCAAAGGTCCTCCATTTGACTTTTGAGACTTTATTTAATACCCTTGGTTTTCCTTTTAAAATGTGTCAAGGCATTGGCTAAAACAAACAAAGAAAGAAATACAACTTTTGCTTAAACATGAAGCATTATAGTACGCATGAGGGAATATCTCTGATGGACGGGTCTTTCAGAATGGTGTGTGACCTCTCTACATGTTCTACATTATACATGGCCCACATGCATGCACCACCTTTACTTTCACACATGTACTCACGTCTGTGTCAAAACATAGCCAGACTGCACTCCAGCAGTTTTGCACTCAGAAGCTGTCCAAACATTTCTTGCCTTTGAAAGATCATCCCAGGCTTCTCGGCATCACTTGGCACCTGGCTTTTCTCCTAAGACATATCTCGCTCTCTGCATGTTCAGAGAGTGAGCTAGAGACATGGGGGTGAGTTGTGTGTCTGCCATGTGGTGTTCCTGCCTGTTGTGTACAGAGTCATGTTTCAATGGAGTACTTTTTTTTTTTACCAATTACCCATTCACTCAACTTGGATCTACCCGAATCCAGATGTTACTTGGTTGGCTTGTATCATTCCTGCATACCAGCAAAATCACTGACTGCTGTTGGGGTCTTCACCTTTATTCGCACTCTTCGCACTCTTCGCACTCTTCGATCACCATTCCTTTAGTGACCTTGAAATCTAACTATTTTATTTAGTTCAATTGATGACATTGTGACCTGTATAATCACAATTATTGATTAATCTTGACATCCCTGTTTCAATTATACATTTGTTCTTTTTTTAACGGTTTGGCGAACATTGTTCTTGAAGACTAACTTTTTGAAATGTCATCAAGTTGCATATGTTGTCAATTGCTGAATGATAAATCATATATATATATATATATATATATATATATATATATATATATATATATATATATATATATATATATATATATATATATATATATATATATATATATATATATATATATATATATATATATATATATATATATATATTATATATGTATAGTTAGTTTTCATCTCATGCAAATAATTCATATTTTCAACAGAAATTTTTACACAAGATAAGATAAAACTTTATTCAGCCCACAATGGGAAAATTACAATTGAAGTTTAGATTTTATGTATATTGTGTTTGTATAGGCGAGATATGACTATTAGATCAGCCATGTGAATATTTCCTGTTATACATTAGCATATACAAATCACCCTTTGTTACTCATTAAAATATACTGACCAGAAACGACTGCATAAAGATTAAATAAAGGAAATAAGTGATACTCCACAAACTGAGCTGGTCTTTCCCAAAAAAAGCTATTTATGCTTGCCCTTTTGGTGGTACCATAGACTATAACTACATAAATGATGAATTATATTCTTTTCATTGCCGGATATACAGTAGCAACAGATGACCAAAAGACTTTTCTCTGCACCTGCCAAAACATGGTCTTTATTCATGTTAGAGTGTCACCATAAGGGGGCATTGCTCCACTGGTCAAAGAGGTTCAGAGCCGTGTCTGATTCAAAGTGGCTCATTTTGCTTTTTCATCTTTAAAAATCATTTCAGTACATAAACACAAAATGATATGATATTTGTTCCTATTCCATTGAATAAAATGTTGTGCAATTATCATCAAATCTGTCACATTAAAGTAACAGGTGTTGTAAAATTATGCTGTTTATGTCACTGTGTGAATTAGATTAGCCTAGTTATATTTATATGGGATAGAAAGCAAAGCCAGCAGAATAGTGACATATTACATTAGATTTTAAATCAAATTATGCTGTTTTATCTTTAAGGTGCATAGAAAATTGTGTGTATGTACATACATATCACACACTATATATATATATATATATATATATATATATATATATATATATATATATATATATATATATATATATATATATATATATATAATACACACACACACACACATATATATATATATGTATATGTATATATATATATGTGTGTCATGTAACATTTTCTGTGCATGTTTTTGAAGAGCCCCTGCTAAGAGTTCATTAGGATACTTTTTTTTTTTTTTTAAAGGCTGTTAAGCAAAGCTGGCATATATTAGCATGACACCCACGGACCAGACTGTCTCCCTCCACGCCTAGTTCGTAATAACATGCTCCCGTCAGAGCTGGGATCAAATGTGAAGCGTTACATGGACTTTATATTCTAATAAAACCAGTAAAGAGGAGTTTGATATTATTTACATACTCTAATGCAAGTGTATGTCCATTATTCATACAATGAACAAGGTAATTCTGATAAATTATTTGATGGGAAAAATGCCTTAGTTGATGCTGTCAAAGAAGATGTTGACCTTTGTTGCCCAATTTTGATTAATGTGACTAGGTAATTAATTACAGAGATATTAACCATAAGCCAATTTACATAATCTTTTTTTTCAAATGTGGTAATGTCACTTGAAAGTGACTCAAAAAGGCTCAAAGTGGGATGGATAACCTTCCAGTGATAGAACATCTTTTTGAGCCACTGTGTAACCATCCCTTGCTCCTTATCGGCCCTAGTAGAATAAAAGAGAGGATGTGCACTGACATTTAGCTCCTCTGTGGGGAAATTGGGGAAGGCTAAGGTGCCTACCTGAGACCTAAATCTTAAAAAGTGTAAGAGCTCTGTTGCTGCATCACAGAGCCAGTCTCTTTGTGTGGTCACACCCGAAGCTGTGCACTCACCTTTGACTGTGAGGTCACCAATGGGCCCCTGGGACCCCATTGGCCTATAAAAGTAAAGGCACAATATAAGGGGTGTCCAGCTTCACACTGCCCCCCTGTAGTCAGGCCCTGCTAATGCTTTTTGGCATTCTTTACCGCTGGCTTGGAGGTAAATGTCAATTAGAAGCAGTGGAAAGACTACGGTACATTATTTGAGAAGGACTTGACCCTGTCTTTAATATCACCTGCACAAATATAGGAAAATAGAGAGAGAGGGAGAGAGAGAGAGAGAGAGAGAGAGAGAGAGAGAGAGAGAGAGAGAGAGAGAGAGAGAGAGAGAGAGAGAGAGAGAGAGAGAGAGAGAGAGAGAGAGATATGGAATGTTGAGCCACAAGCCAAGGCAGTCACCATATTGCAAATGGAAAAGCTACAATAGTCACAAATTATTCTTCCTTTTATTTGAAGTGTTTACAGAATGTGTGGACTATATGGAGCATGCAATAGACTATTTCCATACATTTGAATGTATTATTTTATGTATTTATTTCAAAAGTGTTCTTTAGTTAGGGCATATACTGTGCTTACTGCTCAGTTAAATCTATGCAGTTAGTTAAGCCTTCCTGATCTCTGCCTTACTCATTTGTGAGAGACCAACAAAGGACCTGACCGCTGGCCAAGGTGAACCAGCATTTGAGCTCTACATCACACATCCACCTCCAAACACTTCAAACAGTCGTATTTTGTAACCCACTGTTGTAACTCAAATGTTTTGCTGTCAGCTTTAGCAGATTGAGCTAGCAATAAACATAGATTTCTAATTTCTATTTGAGTTGCATTTTAGAGAAATGTAATCCATCACGGGGACTAAGAAGCAACGATAAGATGCTGTTGTCTATAATGCACTGGTTTTATTTTCCCTTGTACAGTATCTCATTTAAAATTCTACCTTACGTTTGTGTTGAAGAGGGTTTCATCATTTTAATCACAGATTCCATAAAACACACCTCCTTCTTAATTTTGTAAGCATTGCCTCAAATTACCTGTGAAAACCGCAGTGCAATGTGAAGATGGCAATGGTTCTTTAAAGAGGTTTGGAGCCATTCAAAAGACTTACTTCACTTTCATACTTATTCTAAAAATCTGACAATTGATCATATATAATAACAAGTGAGGCATGTATAGATTATTAGATTCAAACTTGGCTACCTTTGAAATAAGATGTATGTAAATAGAGTAAAAAGCCAGGGCCTACACATTAATTTCAAAGGGGCTCAAATTCTCTTATTCTCCTATTACATTCTCTTATTCTCTTCTATTGTTTCTTGTTTTCATTCTGTGTTTAAATTGTATGTTAGAGTCAACCCTTCAAATATAATGCTGAGGTATTCTACCAAAACAAGGTAGGCGACATGATGTTGTTGCATTTTTGCTGAATTAGTTCTCATTATCCAATCAAAAAGAAGAAGCAGAAGTGTCCAGACTTCTTAATAAAATAATAATAATGAAACAGTACTAGAGCAGGATTCCAATTGCTAGAGCTCAGTGACTGACATACTACATGAATGAAATGAAATGGGAATAAGTGAAAGTTGTATTTTGTGTCTTCAATATGCAGATAAAGTTAAGTTGTGATGATACACTTTTTTAAACTAGTGAGATCTCGTGCTATAGCAAAGAATCTGACTGAATATAGTTGCTGCCTGCTGAACATATAAGTCCCATTAAGACGGTCTGTTAACGCCTCTGTGTGGCCTTCAGTGGAACAACAATGTAGCAGTACAGAAAAACAATAAATCCCCATTTTATGAATGTCTGTAACGAAAGGTTTAAGGAACCTTATAACTACAAGAAATTCAAATATATTTTATATATCATTTACTTTATGGGCTATTATGTTTTGTCACCTTTTTTACTCAATGTTATCATTACCACTATGTGATTACTATAGCCTAATTACTTTCAGCATTAACAAGGACATTACAGCAAATGAAAAACAGGCAGAACAACATAAGCAACACAAATGACATACAAATTACAATAAAAATACATCACATAATTAGAGAAAATCAAACAAAAGCTTATGCAGTGATGGTTTTGTTGCATTATCTGATTGTTGCATTTAAATAGCCTTGTTTGACAGCATTGCGATAAGTGTTATACCATACAATTAGGCAGACACCTTGCATTACCTAAATTTTACACCTTGTTATTGACATGCATGATGAGTGAAAACACGGCACCATGAAGTCAGTCCTGCACTGACACGTTCACTACAGTTTGTAGTCTTCTTCTATGACTTTATCATAGCCTCAGGGAAGGCAAATC
This sequence comes from Periophthalmus modestus, assembly GCA_019594935.1. Lineage (NCBI taxonomy): Eukaryota > Metazoa > Chordata > Actinopteri > Gobiiformes > Gobiidae > Periophthalmus > Periophthalmus modestus. Next base: position 40,387,980 of record JAIEZT010000054.1, read on the forward strand.
AGCCCTGCCTCTCTGCCTTACACACACACACACACACACACACACACTCTCACACCTTACACACACACACACACACACACACACACACACACACACACACACACACACACACACACACACACACACACACACACACACACACACACACACACACACACACACACACACACAAGCGCGCGCGCACACACACACCCACACACACACCCACGCACACGCACACACAGACACACACACACACACAGACACACACACGCACACACACACCCAGGCACACACGCGCCCACACACACACACACACACACACACACACACACACACACACACACACACACACACACACACGCAGAAGACACTGGTGCTGGCATACTTTGCACTTTACTATATGGGTGGGGCATCTGCTGTGTGGAGAAGGAAACATGAGTGAAAGCATAATAACAACAAAAGCAAATATGAACCTTTGTCTTTAATGCCAACTGGAAATCCACTATGTGCAGCATATACAATAAACTGTTATTTCACTGCTTGTTTTTGCTTTTGTTGGTGCATTACTGACTTCAGAGAGGTTGTATACCACAACCACTCAGATCAATTATTAGGCCTAACATCATGTCAGTCAGTGTACCTTGACTTCTGCAAAACAGCCCTGTACATGTTGGCTAATGGATGCACTACAGGCTATAAAACCCCCAAAGTACTACCAAAGTTAAAGATTAAGGCTCAAATAAGACTTCATAAGTCATCTGTTTACAGGGCTGGGATTTGGTTACTCAGCTGGTAATTCTCCTCTGTAATAACATTTTCAGGAAATAAATAAATAAATAAATAAAATAGGACTACTCACTGGAGGAGAAACATCCTTTTCCAAAACGCTGTTTTTTCTGGTTATGTGTAATTTATCTACAATACAAACGAACCATGACTTTTCTGTCCAACAGAGGGCTCCATGTCCTCGTTCTAGACAGCTTTACTCTGCTATAATATGTTTAAATATGGCCTGTGCATGTTAGATTTAAATAAAATATAAAGAAATGAGCAAGACATAAAAAGCAAACTGTTATGCATATTGATGAGTGACCTGGTGCTTCAGTGTAAATCGCCACAGTATAGTTTATTATTAAAAGTGAGGTTAAAGCTATAGGGCATAGCTAAGCCACATCTTTAATAACTCAGACGACTGTAAGAACATTTTTGTATAAATCTATTACATTTTGTCAATTAATCTGTGTAATTGAGAAGGAAATATGAACTTCAGCTGACTATAATAGGCTACATCAGCAACAATACTGGCCTAAATAGTAGGCCGGACTTAAATACATACTCCTTCGTGAAATACATCCGTGACTGAAATTAGCGTAGGAACGATGGAAATTGACAAACAATAAAATTGCAAGCGTTGAGCTGAGTGTCGAGTCCACACACCTCTTTAGAGCTGATGCGAAACACGCCCATCCTCTTGTTGTCAGAGTCTGTCTGTCATTCCTGCCGCAGGGGGCGCTGTTCGTCTGAAAGTCACTGCTCAAGTGAAGGCTCAAGACATTACCAGCAGTGTGTGTGGATTCAGTGAAAATTACCCGAACACGGACTGCCTTTGACCGTACCAATGTGTGTCGTCTGCAGATACAGGACCTTCATACTGGCTAATTTATTTCATGGACGCAACAGAATATCAAAAAAGATGGAATAAGTGAAGGAGACGTACGGGAGCCTGGTCCGCAGCAGCGTTTTGTTGAATTGCGAGTGGGATCACACAGCTGCTGGCTACGAAAATGTCGGGGAAAATAGAGAGCAAGCAAGGTAAGTGCTGCTAGCACAATGCTGCACCTTTGATGCCACATAACGGGAATGCTGACTTTGACATGGTGAGGTAAACCGATGGATACGAGAAAAACAAACACACTTGTTCATTATATCAAACCATGATGATTGTAAATTGTGCTCAGTGATCGGGCCTCTTGTGGTTTTCACGGGATCAGTAAAAAACACGTTTCAGTCCAGCATCGTGTGAATTCCCAGCATTTTGATTCCTTTGTATGAGGACGATAGACGAACAGCCTGAGATCAGTAAAGATGTGATTATTTTAGCCCGAGTCCCCGTTAGCTCCTGATCAGCTAACTGCCGCGGAACAGACGTTAGTATAAAATGATTCTTGTGGTACCGGTGTTTCTCTCTTTTCACAGACACGTCTTTGGATGTTTGAAAACGTAACCAAATCGTCAGTATCATTGTATGAATTGACCGCTGGATATGGTTAATGGACGTAGTTTAAATGCAGTCGGAGAAGGTTGTGTTTGCTAATAATTGCATTTGCTTCAGTGGATCCGCGGTGCGCTCACGGCTGTAGCTCTGTGAGGCTAGCGTTAGCTTTGTTACTCCTACAATGGAGTGTTGATGAGGCCCAGAACCACAGTGTCTGAACTCTTACATTTGTCTATGGATACGTGGCATTTTTGATCTGTGCAGGCCTTCCCTAGCATTAATAGACTGATGTAGTGACAAGGGAGAATCTGTGCATGGTTTACAGAGTGCGAGAGCGTGTTCTCGGCTGTGCATTTGGAGGGTAACTTTATACCCATAACAGCCACGCTCGCATCCTTCCATACCAGCTGTCTATGGTCCAAACACCGTTTAACAAACTGGTAAGGTTTGCAGCGAATGGAGACGCGGCTCCTAGTAGCAAACAGAGGGAGTGTCATTCCTCAGAAGCGTAATAGTTTCCGATTCCCTCTGTCTTTCTGACAAATGCCTACATATGGTCACCACAGATTCAAAACAGCAGCCCACACTGCAGTCTTCAGTGACTTTTGTCCTGTCGATCATTCAGTTGTTCAGTGTTGGGGAAATTCAGTTCACCGCATGTCACATGTGTTCACTGATGACACAAACAAATCCAAAGCTGGACTGGAAACTGTCACACAGTTGATGTGTCATAAACCGTATTTGTCCATGAAATAAATCACTCCGGTGCAAGACTGAGATCTGTAACGCTGATAGTTCAGGTCTGAAAGATGGACTTTATATTTCAAATTGAATCCTACTGTGTGTGTTTACACCCACATTACCTCATCTCTCAGGCAGCACAATCTGTGACCCATTAGTAGTTACTGTCTTGTTGGTAACAACATTGTCATTCTTTCTTCACCAATTCTAGCATTAGTGGAGGTCCAATGTTTGGATGGTGCAATATTTAAACAATACATGTAGGCCCACAGTTTGTTGCTTTCTATTGTCTTAAGATGTACCCCATTTACCTCTTCTGAGTCTTCCCACATCAGTGTGATCAGTTAATTTTGGCACTTAGAGCATGATCAGGCTGAACAGTTGAAGGAGTGGGTAGGGAAAAGTACTGAGCATGTGTCTGTGTTACTGTTTAATCAGAGAGCTGCATTAATATGACCACTGACAATATTTCTAGATTTGCAAGTTGACACATAGTCCAATAACTAGCAATTAGAAATAGACTGATATATGAGTTGTCCGATATATCTGACCAATATTTGCACTCTTTTAGCTATCTGTCTTAAATCTCCATAATAGGCTGATGTGTTGTTTCAGCTGACCCCTGACTAAAGCAAAGACATTTAGTTAACACTTCAATGTCAGCCCTATATACCAGCCCCTAAAATAATGGTGGGGCTTATTGGCCATCGATTCCCATTAAAGAAAATGCTGTATCAGTTCATCTCTCTACTGAAAATTACATTTTATACTATCATATCACCCAACCCTAATTAGTTAAACATGCATTGTTTCATGCTGGTCAAAAGGAAGAACATTTTAATTGGAGGGAAAAAATAGAACTTCCTGTTTCTGTGAAGCGGTTGTCAGACTAGCACATTCCCCCTTTCAGCCAGTCCAGCATTTTTGTCTTGTCATTGCCGTTTTAAAAGCTGTGGGAGCTGCACTGTTTTATAATTAGTTGTAGACAACTCTTACTGGACAGTGACTCCATCGGTTCCTTATTTTAGCCTCCCTGCCCCCCTGCCTGTCTGGTGAATGTAGATAGTGGTTGTTCCTTTTTAGAAGGTTTAAACACGAGTAGTTTACTCTCAAACATTCCAGGACTTAACACCGTAGTGTGGACCATATTGGTCTTGTGTTTGTCAAGTGGTTACAGTGTCTCATGCACAGAAATGGAGCCACATACTTCAGTCACCAAAACTCAGAGCAACAGTAAAAGAAGTGCTGATTGCAAAAGAGTTCCTCAGACGATTAGGTTTGCACATTTCTGCGAGTTATCCCACTGTGGCAAAGGGCATGCTCTGGGTCTGACTTTGACATGCTGCAATTTTGAGGTTTGATGGCATCAAGCATTTCACGTCCCCCTGCCACAGAAAGGGAGGCAAGCTATTCCCATCCCTGAGCTGTGTAGTAATTATTTTGTGAGTGCTGTGTATGGGAAAGCGAGAGGGCAGAATATTCTTCAGAATATAGGAAAGAGAAAAAAGGGCTGAGATAAGTATAGCATGGGAACCTAGTCAGACTATAGAAATACACTGACCTGATAATGTTTGTCCAATAGGAACATCTGCGGGTGATCATATTTTCAATGGATTCCCAAAATAGCTTGCTCTGCTGCTGTGTATGAATCTTGAATGTGTTTTTCATAATCAAACTATGGTTTGACCTGGTCCAGGAATGATCATCGATGATTTACAGTCAATACTAATAATTTAGTTAAATGTAAATTAAAAAAAAAAAATCTTTCTAATGCTTTCCTTTTCAGGCTGAGTCAAGTGTTAATGTTCACAATGGGGTTTGTGACTTATTCTTATTCTCAGAGTTGTGCTGTCTGCCAGTTTTGACAATTACTCTAGTGCAAACTGATGACAAACTGCCTCTTCAGGATGGATACAAAAATGTTACTAGGTTAGCTTATATTCAGCTGGCCGGAGCATAATTGGGTGTCTCCTTTAGTCTTTAAACCTTCCCTCTTCATTGTTCACAGAATGGTGAATGTGTAAGTGGTGTTGCCCCTTTGCTTTGGCTGTCCTGTATAGGCTGTGAACGGTAGAAATGGACTGAATAAGATGCAGGGGACATTCCTGTTGTGCTTTTCGTGTCGTGTGGCTTTACAGAACGTGCTCATTTGCTCTGCACAGCTTTGGGTGGACCCGGCATATGCTTGGTCCACAGTCTTCTCATCATCATGGAGAATTTTATATAGATTTTTCTATATAGTTTTAACATCCATGGTTTTAACATTATCTGGGTCAAATGATGTTGCTATTACCTCGTGGTCATGATCAGCAATGTTAAAATGACAGCATTTTAGCTCATTGAACAGTTATGGATGTTGAAAAAAAATCACAAATGGTAAAAAAGTTGACCCTTCTTGGTTAATTTTAGAATGGTCTCAATCTTTATCAGAATAGTTATGACCACAGGATGATATTATAACAACTTTACTGTGATGTAAAAAAGAAAAGAAAATGTATCATCAAAATCAATACTAACCATCAGCCCTTTTCTTTAGTATTGAAAGTGGGTTTGAAATTTTAATATCATGACAACACAGAGCATTGGTGCCACTAGGGACTCGTATCTTTTTATGAATTTCATTATTTCATTATGTTGTGACCATAAACTTTAGACTTAGTTAGACTGCTGTTTCTCTGAATCATTTTAATGTTACATGTTGTGTTTTTAGCTTGTTGTCAAGCTTATTCAGTTAACTAATAATTGTGACTATGCAGGTCACAATATAATTGTCAATTTAATCTACAGTCCAAAAAAGTACCAATAAATGAGAAGTGCTTTTTTTTATCTGGCAGTTTATGTCACACTAGCCTCACCCAGAATGATCTATTGAGCTATGAGAATGAAAGATTAAGGAGTTTACTGTTGTTGTTGTTTTGTTTTTTTTCTGGTGTCAGTAGTTGAAAAAACTGTGAATTCTTGTCACAATAATTGGAACACTGAAATCTTATATCCTGACATCTCTACAGACACATTGAATTACATTTCTGCTATTTGAAATTTACCATTTCAATAAATATAACAGGTTTTCTCTAGTTTGTTGTAATGGAGATTGAGGTGAGGTGGGTTGCTATATTTGCCATAGTGACCATAACCGGATTCTATTATTGTTAAAATCGATTTTTGACTGCATGAGCTTGCACATACTTTTTACATTGTTGTTGGATGTTGTTGTTGGACACTTGATTTGTGAATCTGTTCTGTAACCTACATTCTTGAAATATATTTTTAAAATTTGCCTTACTTGTATCTTTTGATCTTTTCATCCAAATCAAACTGAAGAAGCACATAATTTAATTGGATCTATCGTATTCTTAAATGTGATCATCTCATACACCGATATCAGGCTCATACTTGCACCTCTCAGCATAGCGGCTGTTGGCCTTAAATCTCCAGCAGAGGCCAAAATTTAGTTTTGGCTGACCTGCTGCCTAAACAGTGCAGACAAAGCTCTAGTTGAACACTTAAATGAGAAGAGGACACAGCAGAAAACTTGACTACACTGCTCTCTGAAACACTTATTGTAATAAAAAGGCTGTGAGTGAAATTTATTTTAATTAATTAAAATTACATAATTTGGGCAAAATAATACATATTGGCTCAAAGAATATCAGCAGAGTTCAGCAGCCACTGATTTCTCTGGATTCTAAACAATTGGTAACAGCATCGGCCATGAAAAAACCCATATCAGTCAATCTCGAGCCATGCTACCAGATGGGGGGCCAAAGCCATATTTTCTTTTACTTCACTGTGAAATATCCAAGGATAGACTCTGGAACTCGCTATATTACAACATTAAATTATATATTAATTAATATTGTACAATGTACAATGTTGAGATGTCATCTGAAACCCAGCAGTAGAAGAAATAAATATCTGAAATTGTGGCACTAATATTATCTGTTATGTCCCCAGACAGAGGAGTCCTATGTCGACTATCAGGAGCAGAGAAAAAATGGGTATAAATGAGTTATAGTTTCTTATGGGAACATGTCTGAATTTAAAAAAAAAAAAAAAAAAGCTACCATGATGTGAAAGGTGATGCAGTCTCACTTTGTTCACATGACCAGTGGCTTGCTGCTGGACTAACTATGACAGCACTGCAAGCATTGACCCACTTCCCATTAAACCACACTGAAACAGGTAATAATAATGAAAATAGGTTTTCTGACCAATATGGTGATGAAACATTGTTATAGGGTTGGGCATTTAATCAAATTTTAATAGAGATAAAGAGATCAAGTCATTTCTAGAATAGTCAAGTAAATGGGGTCAGTAAACTTTTGTTGTAGAAATGTTACTCTTCCTGTCAATGATTTAAAAGTCTGTATTGTTTGTGTTTAGGAAATTAACATTGAATTTGTTTTAACCAAAATAAATAGAATTATACATTTTGAGGAATAAAAATAATGTGATCTTTGTGAGCTTTTTTGTCATATCATCCAGCACTACATTATATTGGTAAAACTGGAAGACAGGAATTTTGCTGTTATCATGGAATGTGATGTCTATTGCATTGGTGCCAATCCCTTTTGGTATATAGTTTGTAGTAGGGATGCACCAATACCACTTTTACTAGTATGAATACAAGTGCTTAATTTTGAGTACTTGTCGATATCGAGTACCAATACAGACATTATTTTTTACAGTGATAAATCCAATTCATTATTTATTATCCCATGCCCCTTATTATCCTATTATTTTTTATAATGTAATGTGTTTTTTGTACATTATAGTATAGCCTGCTTTTTCACTGAAATACTTCTTTGAGGGGTTGTTTTAAATTTCTTCCAAAATCACTGTAGTTAGGTTTAATTACAATATAATTTAGTGAAGTACTATTTAATATTTACTTTGCAGACCACACTCTGCGCTACCTGCCAAGGAGCCACTTTTAGCAATAACAATTAATGTTTTCTTAATTGTAAGATGGCCACACTTGACTAATATGGACATGCAGTTGACCTTATTCCACCCCTCCCACTTTTGCCGTAAACTCAACTCAACTCAAGCAGGAATCTCATTCATTTCAATGGAGAACTTGGCAAAAGTTTTGCTGCTAAAATATGATATAAAGGTTTATTTGTGTAAAATGTTCTCATGCACCAACAAGTCAACACTGCACCGATTCTCTGGGAGGCTTTAAAATGACTTTGTACTTATTTGCTGCCAAGATCAACAACCTGATGCAAAATAATACAACCCAAATGACAGTGGCAGCACCCACAGCAACTCTCTCCTCTTTAAAAGCTCTGAATCTGCTCTATTCAGTCGCTAGATTTGTTTTTCACCTGTTTTTTTTTTTTTCACAAGTCCCAATCCATGCACAAACAGAGAATCGCCCGCACCACTTAGCCACATTAGCCTGCTAGTATGTGAACACAAGCTTTCTATCGATATCCATTTGCAAACTATAAAAAAAGAAAGAATCCTAAATATTTTTCATAGTAGAATGTGCACTCTTTAGCCTCTTTTCCATTGGTTCACTTGGGAGCAGCTGTACAGGCTGCAAGTGTCTCCATGTACCACCCCGTCTGAACGGTCCAAATAAGATGATTGAATAAGAGAAATGCACACTCGAGACTGCAAAAAGCGGATATAAACAGAAAATAATAATCTCTCAGCAAACGCTGAGAGGATCTTGCAATAAACCGCCATATTTTCAGTGATGACAACTTTATATGTTGAGCTGATATGCATCGCAAAACAAAGCACAGATGCTACGACTCACAATACCACAAACTAAATGTCTTTTTGTGAATTGCTGAAAACGTCTTTATAATTCTGAGTATAATTAAAATACAATTTTGATTTTATTAAGACAACATTTCTAATTTTGGGGTGACGTCAGTGTCTCACGTTGCAGAGCTTTACTACGTGTTTAGTGTGTAATACACAGCTGAGGTGAGCGTCAAATAACATGCAGCTCAGTTATAGCGGTATCGTTTTTTGGCATCGGCAGCACATTGACAAGTAATTGATGTAATTGAGTAATTGATGATACTGATACTGGTATCCAGTATCAGTATTGTCGGTTTCAGGAAATTGGTTCAAGATTAGGTAAATCAATTCATGTTATATGGTGAACTACAGCTTCTCAAGATGTGTAACTTGGCAAACCCCTCAGATGTCCAAGCTAAATGTCAACATTTGTGGGAACTTTTGAATGGGTCCAAAAAAAATTACTTTGCCATAAACATTTTAAATTTGGCATGCACATCTGGCTTGACATACTGAACAAAAAAGTCAAAGAGAACATACCTCTATCTGCAACTATGTTGCCATGGCAACATAATAAATGTGTCATTGAAATGAATGGGGTTCAGAGTACTGGACTTTGTTGTAGACTAAATAGATGCTCTGCACTAATCCAACTATGACCTAAAATTCGAGGTTGGCAAAAAATTTATTATTTTGATGTTCAAAAAAATTTACGTTTCAAACTGACTCAGTAGCGCCACCTCAAAAATCAAAATGCATTACAGCAATGAGAGACCTTTTTCATTGTAGACCAATAAAATTTGGCACAATCATAGAACATGTCAAGAAAAGTAAAAAGTTATATTATGCCTCCACCCTAAACCGTACAGGAAGTCGGCCATTGTGGACGAAACCCCATTTTTTTGAAATTTTAACTCTCACCTTTGAATTTTTTGCGTTGTTGGTTTTCAGTCAAGACACTTGGAAATTGGTCAAAATGAACTAGACCCATGTGGGATTAAAGGAGACTCTCTTGAATTTTTTTAAGTCATAAAATGTGGGTGTGGACATCAAGCAAAGAAAAATGACGTTTTTCGAAGTATTAAACTGCATCTAACTCAAACATGCAGTGTCCTGTTAACTGGCATTAATATACATTTTGGTCACAATGTTCATCTGAATGTAATGATATACAGTTTACATAACTGAGACAATCCATTGCTCCACAGCGCCCCCTTGAAATTTTGAATGGAACCCAAAAAATTTTACTTTTTCAAAAACATTTGAAATTTGGCATGGACATCCCTATCCCCATACTGAACAAACATATCTCTATTTGCAAGTGTGTTGCCATGGCAATGTCCAACATTTCTCATTGAAATACATGGGTTTTGGTTAACTGGAATGAAAAAATGTACTTTGTCTTTGACCATTCAAATTTGGTACACATATTCCACTCATCATACTGAACAAAAAAGTCAATGAAGACATGCCTCTATTTCCAACCGTGCAGACGTGAAATTGTCATAAATGCTCTCATTGGAATGAATGGAGTAGTATTATTCAGTCACTGTTATGGGGGGGGGGGGGGGGTGTGGTACAAGAGGTGCGAACTCCGCAGTGGCGTGTACCCAGCGGTCGCAAGGGTTGGCGAAGGCCTATATCACTGCTTGCAGTTTTAAATATTATTATTTTTGCGGCTGGATTGAGGCCATTTTTGACCCCCTAAACGTTAACAAAAAGTCAGTTTTATTGGACCCAAAATTCAAGTTTATTATTATTATTATTATTATTATTATTATTATTATTATTATTATTACAACAGTAATTGCATATAGAAACCAAATGTTTTTGGGCTCAAATGTCTGATTTGGCAACTGCCGGTCAAGTCATATACAGTGAAGTGGTTGTGCACAAAGCGTCAAGAGGCTAACGAGCAGCCTGCTGCTCAGACAACATGAGCTTTGTGTCGTATGCTCCATGAGGAGAGGGGCACCACTCTTCTGCTTAAGGCCCTTTTCACAATACTGCGGCTGTGTAGGGCTTTGTGCTGTTAACAGTGATGACTTCTCCTATGGGACATTGCAACATCTCTGTAGTGCTTTATTATGTTTGTCTCTCCACAAACATCTGTCTTTATCTGACAACTCTCAACTCAGTTCAGTACATCACAAACACATCACAAACTTGTGAGCTGTCACACTTTCTGCCCTGCTCTGCCAGTGATGCTGTTTGTATGATATTTATAGCATTTGTTTAAAGGTGGCGTGGTCTTATTTTATTAAAACCATTCTGTAAATCTCTTTGAATTACTTTATGTATAATTTGTGCTATACAAATAAACTTGCCCGGCCTAAAAGTCACAAGAAAGCAGTAAAAATGCAGTTGCTGCTTAGTATGTGTTTGTATGTGAAGTCCAGGCGGGAGCGGCTCAGAAAGGACAGGAAGTAGTGCCCGTGGCCTTGGCGTCACGGGAAGGAACAGGAGGAGCACTTTACATGTGTGGACCCAGCCTTGCCCAGTGACCTGTAACATCCATACTACACCGTAGTTGTAAGTGATGAATAATGAGGGCATACAAAGTCAAATATCAATACTACTGTGGAGAAAATGTGTGAGTTTTGGCTTTATAGCAGTTTATGTATTATTTATGTCTATGTATTATGTGTTTTATTTGTATTTATTTGATCAATCAGTATCACTTTATTTCTCCTAGAGGTAACTTAAACACATTCAGCAATAAAATACAATAACAGAAGTTCAGACCGGTAGGGTCATTAGATACAATGTCAGGGTGGAGAGTAACAGCCCTCAGAACAAAACTGTGTCTTGCCGAATTACAACAGCTTCTAGGTGGAGCCAGGTGAACTCTGCAGGCACAACAGAAAAGCCTCTTCTAAGCCTCACACTTGCGTATTTTCCTGACTATATATCACTCCGGAGTATAAGTCATGCTAGCGAAAAAATACATGATAATGAAGAAACAAAGTATATAAGTCGCACTGAACTATAAGTCGCATTTTTGGGGAAATTTATTTTACAAAATCTGAGACCAAGAACAGACGTTTTATCTTTAAAGGCAACTTATAATAATAACTATAAAATAGAGAACAACAGGCTGAATAGCAGTACAACACGTTAACGTAACACATAGACAACAAACTGAATATGTGTCTGTGTGTATGTAAGTTATTAACTTGTTTAATCGGATAACTATGCTAATGTAACATGTCCACAAACACGAGAGTTCTTTTCACTGATGTTTACTGTGGTTTTACTTCTTTATCACAGTTCACACTAGCAAACACATCAAATATAACATAAGCTCTGGCTCATATTACATATACACACAAAATTTGGCCACACTTTGGCCTGCTAGTAAACAAACCAGTGAAACAAAAACTTTATATTTTACTTTTTAGTTGTTTCTTAAATAGTGCTCTGTCAGGTGAGACTTCGCATTAGCGTGAAGTAGTTTTTGTGACCTTAAACTAGACTTATGATAAATTTAACATGTACAATATCGTTCCAAATGAAAAATTACCTTTATGGTCTTATAAATGAAGGGGGAAATGTCAAATATGAAATGTATAACAGGTATTACAAACACTCCAGCGCCATCTATTGGTTAAACAAGTGAACTGTAACATGTATAATCAGCCGTTACACAATACATAGATATTCAGCTACATGAAGCATAAACAGCAAACTGAATACATGTCTGGTATGTTAAAATCAAATCACTAAATCCATTGAATTCTTCATTCTCGGTGTCGCTTCTGAACTCCGCCAGCTCCAGAAGTAGATGAAGCGCTGCCTCTGCGTGACAGCCATACTGGTACACAAGCCTAGAGTGCCTTTGTGCGGTTGTCAGTGTGACAATAATGAAGACAAGAAATTATATTTTAATAATTTCACATATAAGTCGCATCTGAGTACAAGTCGCACCCCTGGCCTAACTATGAAAAAAGTTACTTATAGTCCGGAAAATACAGTACTCTGCTCTGTTTCAGTCAATGATGAGATGGAACATTCCCTTGCAGTGTTTCCTCTGGAAAGTCTTTTGCCATATTTGGTGTAGAAAACTCATTCCATTGTAAAAAGTATGTAGCATTTCAGAGCTAGCTTGGTAGCAAAGATAGCTCTATGCAGGGTTGCCATGGATACAGGAAAAATAAACCGCTGAGATCACACAATCCAACAGTCCTCAACTTCTGTCTATTTGAACTGCACAAAGTGCACTTCTTTGTTGGTCAAAATCCCCAAATATTACATTAAAATGTAAGATAAAAATTTGAAACTTTAAAAACTGCTCAGTGTGTGAGCCAGTCAGCCACAAGAGCAGTCAACCATGGCCATGGCAACCACAATTTATGATGTATAGGACAGTCAATGTGTCTGTGTGAAAATGGCTTCAACATAAATATGCTGGAGTTGGTAAAATAGCTATTGGATGCTATTGGATAATTGGATTTGGATAACTCAAGTAAAAGTTAAACCTTTTGTTCGGACAACAGATACATGGCAAGGTGACAAACCTGAGACAAAACAGAGAAACAGGGTCCAGAATATAAGCATAAGATCATTTATACATACATATCTATACGTGCAGAACTGGTTCATTTTCAACCAGTTGTTCTGATATTAAGGGAACTATGGACACGGGATTTGCTGTTTGTGATTCAGGAGACATACATTTAGCATACTCTAACGAACACAACAAAGATGATCGCCAAAATGTGCAGATGTGCAATTTCTTCCTGAGGTTCTCTGCTAGATCATTGTTGTTTTCACTTAAAGTAGTTGCTTAAATATGAAACCTATTCACAGTATTAAAATTATAATTATTCATATACATAAAATGTTTAAACTGTCAGCAATCATTATAATTGTTAATCTCAATTATTTTGGCAATGATAATCAAGACAGCAAATTTCAAAATCATCCCATACCTAATTATGAGGTATTCCTTTCAGGGGAGTCCTAAAAAGAGGACTGATGGTGGAAACCAACACAGACATGGGGAGAACAGGCAGACACCACACAAAAAGGCACGGTGTAGCTGCTTATTCTGACAATAAAACGGCACATTAGAATGCAAACAAGTCACAAAATAGCCCCGGTTCTTTGCATGCTCAGGCTTGAGTTGTGGCAGGTCAAGCCATAGAGAGTCATTCTGGTCATTAAGGCTGGCATTGTTAAACATGTTCATTTGTATTAAGGTGTATTAAGTATGTATATTAAGATGTATTAAGTTCTAAAACACATTTGTCGCCATCACAGTTAAATTTTACACACTAAGGCTCTCCTTAAGCTGTATTCACATGCCGGTAGTTTGAAGCATGCTTTGTGTGTGCGGGTGAGTGAACACTTCAACATTGCGGGATCTGTTGTAACAGGACAATTGAATGACCCAGACCTCAGGGCACACACCATAGATGCACTGGATAGGCCTAATACATGACTGTATGTGCTGCACTTATTAACTAGTCCTATGAGCTGTTCTGATGCCCACCACTAGGCTTTGACCTACATTAAATCCATCCAATCCAATGAGCTATGCCAGCCAATAGAGGGGGATTATTAGAATATTGAGAATGCATGAAAGGTCTCCTGAAGCCTGCAGGCACTGGTACACTGAACTTAGGATAATTGCAAATAACCACTTGCCTGTTAAGACATGCTGTTAATTCAATAGGAATAAAGTTTGTTAGAAACTTTACCCCCTACACTAACAAGTGGCATGTGAAATTATCTCCACTGTAAGAGCAAAATTGCACAGTTGTTCTTTCCTTACATTACATTATCTTTGATTATAAAACTTGCAAAAGACCCAGAAAGAAATTGATAAGATTGCATCTACTCTAAAAGCTAAAGAACAAATTTTTGGGACAGAATAAAACAACAACTTATCTCTCAAAAAGGCGAAGGTGTGTAGACTGACCAGTTACAATGTCTAAGGTCATTTTTCTAATGTGATTATATTAGGTGTATATATATATATATATATATATATATATATATAAAATTATATATAAAAAAATTATATAGATATATATATATATATATATATATATTTATATATATATATATATTTATATTTATATATATATATATATATATATATTATATTATATATATATATATATATATATTTTATATATATATTTATATATATATATTTATATATATATATATATATTTATATATATATTATATATATATATTTATAAAAAATCTCCTCCTCACCCTCCGCGGGTGGTCTTTATCCCCTCTTTTTCCACGCTCGGGACCTCTACCAGAGGCCTGGGAGCTTGAGGGTTCTGCGCAGTATCTTTGCTGTTCCTAGTACTGCGCTTTTTGGACTGAGATGTCTGATGTTTTTCCTGGGATCTGCTGTAGTCTCTCCTCCAGTTTGGGGGTCACTGCCCCTAGTGCTCCGATGACCACGGGCACCACTGAGGCCTTCACCTTCCAGGCTTTCTCCAGCTCTTCTTTGAGCCCCTGGTATTTCTCTAGTTCTCATGCTCCTTTTTCCTGATGTTCCCATCGCTTGGTACTGCAATGTCCACCACAACGGCTTTGTTCTGTTGTTTTATCCACCACCACTATGTCCGGTTGGTTCGCCATCACCATTCTGTCAGTCTGTATCTGGAAGTCCCACAGGATCTTGGCTCGATCATTCTCCACTACCTTTGGAGGTATTTCCCACCTTGACCTTGGGGTTTCCAGTCCCGTACTCTGCACAGATGTTTCTGTACACTATGCCCGCCACTTGGTTATGCCGCTCCATGTATGCTTTCCCTGCCAGCATCTTACACCCTGCAGTTATGTGCTGGATTGTCTCAGGGGCCTCTTTGCACAGCCTACACCGTGGGTCTTGTCTGGTGTGGTAGATCTGGGCCTCTATTGCTCTTGTGCTCAAGGCCTGCTCCTGTGCAGCCAGGATGAGTGCCTCTGTGCTGTCCTTCAGTCCAGCTTTCTCAAGCCATTGATAGGATTTCTTGATATCAGCCACTTCAGTTATGTTCCGGTGGTACATCCCATGCAGGGGCTTGTCCTTCCATGATGGTTCCTCCAGCTCCTCTTCCTCTGCACTCCACTGTCTGAGACATTCGCTGAGCACGTCATCTGTTGGGGCCTTGTCCTGGATGTACTTGTGGATCTTGGATGTTTCATCCTGGACTGTGGCTCTCACACTCACTAGTCCTCGGCCTCCTTCCTTACGGCTCGCGTACAATCTCAGGGTGCTGGATTTGGGGTGGAAACCGCCATATATATATATATATATATATATATATATATATATATATATATATATATATATATATTTATATTTATATATATATTTATATTTATATATATAATTTTTTATATATATAAAATATACAACTTTAGCACTTGTGGTGTGGTTAAACACAGTTTGCACATGGTTAGAGTGTAAATGGATGTTCAGCCCCTTTTATGTTAGTAGGTTGTTCTAGGTAGAGTCATTCACTCTATTGTATTCATGTGCAAGTGTGCTCTCCACTCGCATGGGTTCCACATTCTAAATTACAATATTGATTATATCATCCATATGAAAAAAAATACAAATGTCAGTGTTGTCCACCCCAATGCAGGGCATCAGTTCTAAATGGTTGCTGTTGATTTTCTGTACAGCGCCTCAATAAAATGTTGTCAAAAGATGACAACATTTCATTGAGGCGTTGTACAGAAAATACTAATTCAATTAATTAAATTATAATTAAAAGATAATCCTAAATTGAGTCAGTGCTTGCACATTTTGATGGAGCCATCCTGACTGTAGGAGATAACAGCTGTGACTCTTGTGTGTTTCATCATATGTGCCTGGTTTCATTCTGTCCAGAGAAGAAGGTCCGACTACCACCCCGAGGGGCCCCAGCTGCCCCCCTTCCCCACACTTCACACCTGCACTCAACAACAACAACCACACAATGCCACGCTCACCAGTCACCACTCTGGTGATCATGTGGCTCTGTGCTCTGTATTGTTGGCCAAAAATAAACAGTCAGACATTCCTTTCAAAGCTAATGCTAAGTATATTCATGTTGGAAATATTGTTTCTGTTTTCCCACTGAATGCTGTGTCAGGCAGGGGAAGCCCCTCTTATGTCGACAGTGCTGGGGTCAGACATGTCAACTGTAAAGTGTAGGAGCTGGGACACTGGAGCAGGTGTGTTTAACTGGTGGTAGGGAAACCCCCCTCCCATTCCCCCATGCTGCAACAGAGGGACTACTTAAATTATACTCAAATAATTGAACCAACACCATTTCTCTCCACAGGAAACCATGTCTATGGTGCATTGGTGCTGTTATGTTCCCAGTGAGCCAGTGTCTGCATTTATTTTACTATAACAACTTCTCAGTATCTGCCCTCTCAGCTGTACACAGAATAATGCAGAACTCTCCCAGGGTTTGTTCCTGAATTGTTCAAATGTAACCATTTGTTTTAGCTCTCCCCGTGGTCTGTTAGAGCATGAATTATTTACCTCATTTAAATGGCCTTCTAAGATTCACTTGCTAGTAGTTATTTTATCCCTAATAATTAAGTAATAATTCCCAGTGAAGATGCTGGATGCAGCATAATTGAACTACGTCCTATTGAATGACAATATGGTAAGTAAGTATGGCCTTGCAGCAAAGGTCCTTGATTCTGTTTCCAGACAGAACAGGTCAAATGAAAGGAGAAAAAAAAAACTTTTCCAGTGAACATTTGGGCTGTGCTGCACCTGACATACAGTGTTTCTTTTATCTTAGTTTTTTAGTTTTTTTTTGTAGAAATTATTAATTATGACATTATAAAGTTTTTTGCACTAGTCAATCAGAATACAAGTTAGTGTGATGGGTTTGTGATGACCTCAATGAGTCTCATAAAAATATGGCAGAAGCTGGCAAAGAATGAGAATCAGGAAGTGTGTGTCCATCTGGTCGTCTACACTGCATGACTTTAACAGAGCACTTCTGTTCAGTGCTTTTTCTCTGCTTCTGCTTGTTCATTTATTTGCGTGGTGATGGTGATGTCATTTCCAGTGAACTACAGTGGTGTCTGGCCCAGAGGAGGGGCGTTTGTGGCTGTTCTCAGAAGAGAAGACAGCAGTGGGGAGGTAAGGAAGGACAAGGCGTGTAAGGCAACAGCTGACTGCAGCCACATCTGCAGGACTGCTGCATCGATCAGGTTGAGACAGTCAGATCTGACTGTGAGCATGGATAATCATTATGCTGCGGTAATTTATCAAGCGTGACCAAAACATCACATCAGTCATACATTTGTACTTTGTCAGAATCTCAAATATGGCAAAAAACACTTTCTCCAACTCTAGTACTTCTTCAGTGTCCTTTGGACTGAGCTGACCGTATTGAACAGCTGAGATGAAAAGGAAGTTTGCAGACCTGTACAGTTACCACTGTGGTTCTTTCTGGTCATTGTGGGTGGGTTTGCCACTATATTCTTATGTGTGGAGTCAAGAAGCCCAGCATGCATTACACTTCCCTGAGTGATGAGTTCTCTATTATAAGATGTTAGTGAGCAAACAAACAGTATCTCAGAAAGGATGTCGTTGGCAAAAGCCATTTTTCCTGTTGGAGACTGTAATTCAAAAACGTACAGTTTAATCATCTCTGCTGTATGAGACATCACAGGTGTTTCTTAGCTAATCAATGTTTTCTTCCTTTGAGTTATTCTTGTTATAATTTTGTATACTGTGGTTTTACTGTTGTTATTTTATGTGTTATATTGTACAGCACTTTGGGCAGTGGTGACTGTATTTTAAATGTGCTTTATAAATAAACTTGACCTTGACCTTTTTACTTTGTCAGAAAGGTTTATTGGGAACTTAATGTAGTGGGTATTAATTGCACAAAATATAAATCTTAGTTAACCTGTAAATGAAGTCACAGTATTACTTTTAGAATAAATAAATATATTGAGTGTCCAGTTTCAGGGTTACACAGTGAGTCTCTTGGGCAGTAGATCGTGATCAAGACATTATACATAGAAGCTCTCATGGTGATGTTGTGGGCTCTTTCCTTAGAAAAGAGTTGATGTTGAATGCTGCTGTGGTCTTGGCTCTTGTTTGAAATCCAGGATGATCAGGATTAGTGAGGAGAGATTCAGCTGTGGATTCTCTGCATCATGTGGATCAATTGTCCTGCTAGTTGGAAGTCTGTAAAAAGGAAACCAAAAGTAGCCAAATGTTTACACTTTATGCAAACCAACTTTTGCCACTTTGAAATTTAAATGTACAACTGTGACTTTATTTTGTTTTCTTTTTCTCTGTCATCAGACTCGCAGAGGTCCCATCTGTCCTCTTTCACTATGAAGGTGATGAACAAATTCCACTCTCCCAAAATCAAGAGAACACCATCCAAGAAGGGCAAACCGCAGCAGTCTGAACCTGTGGCCAAAAGTACAGAGAAACCAGCCAACAAGGTGGGCAGTTTTAAGTTAGTTTGTTTTTTATAGTTTTCAAAACAACACCGTATTTTATTGCTTCATTGTTCTATAGTATATGCACAGGTGACCTTTGAGTTAAAAAGGCCCTGATAGAACTCAACTGCTTTCTGAAGCACCTACTTCACAACATAATTTCTTTCCTGTTACCTTATGATTATCCAAATGAAGAAATTAGAATGTGAAAACTATATATAAAACCTGCTTATCTAACAAATTACACGCAAGTAGGAATAATGCATAGTTGATTAAAATAATTCCATGTGATGGTGATGTTTTTTCTTTCTGTGTGTCCAGAAGGTGAGCCGCCTGGAGGAGCATGAGAAGGAGGTTGTGAGTGCACTGCGTTACTTTAAGACCATTGTGGACAAAATGGTTGTTGAGAAGAAAGTCCTAGAGATGCTTCCAGGTTCAGCCAGCAAAGTACTAGAAGCCATCTTGCCCCTGGTTCAAGTAGAGGCCCGAATACAACATAGGTTAGTTATTTACGTTACATTTTGCTATGTGTTGATGTCCACAATTTTTACAATTACTGTATAAATAAACCTGCAGAGTAACGTAATTTAATCAACAAAAATGAACAGAGTCCTTTAAGTGTTGTTCTGGCTTTTTTCCTCATTCTTCCCATTCTTGTCTCTTTAACATTTCCGATGTTTCTATCTGGGCTAGTTCCAACTTGTGAGGCGTGAACTGACTTTCAAGTAGACGTCTGACATCTCCAAAGATATCCCATGTGTTTTATTTGGGAAAAAAAAAAGCTTAGAGGTATTGAAACTTGGATGTTGTTAGTACTAAAATAGTAGTAACAATCTAAACTAGCTTTAGAAAAAGTTGAATGCTTTTAGTCATCTGTCAGTGCAGATGAAAGCAGGAGGTGACACAGGTGATGGGGAGTGTATCTGAGTGCTCTGTTTAGTGATGATTGATGGACTGTTGTTGCAACATTGAGGAACAGCCATCTGTGCAAATTTGACTCCAACCATGACTCAAACCTCTCTAGATCATAGGTGGATGTACATCTTGCAATTTGTTTTTTACCTAGCACATTTGTGCATTACATTTGCAACCAATTAATGTCAAATATTGTTGTTAAAATATAGGAAGTACTAGTTTGTTTGTGTCTGTGTTTATATATCGTAATGGTAGGTGTGGTTGAGTTATTTTCACACTACTTAATTTGAAACACTGCAGCATACAGCTGATACCTGTAAGATGTTGATGCAGCTTCTCCTGTTGAGCTTAACCAATTATGGTTCTACTACTATAGTTCATGTCAAAGTATACTGTCTACTCCACTTTTCTACATCCCTCAAAATTTCTGAAACTAAAGCTATAGCTCTACTTCACTGTCACTCACCATCCTCAGGTGGCCCTTTTCATATATATTTATTTTTATAAGCTGCTAGCAAATGTTCTAGAAGCAATTGAAAGGAACCCGATTCAGTCATGAATGTCCCATCTCTCGTGCAGACACTGGACGGATATCCGAGCCCTTCTGTTCAGCTGCTGCATGTTAATACAGGCCTCTGCCCCACCTTTGACTCATTTCTGTGTTGGAAGTTCACTGTAAACGCAAATAACACTAGTCCACTCATACACTGTTGTACAGTCTCATGTGGAGATATTCTTAACCCCTCAAGCCTCTATTTACACATTTTTCCTGGGTGTGTACTTTGTAGTAATTGAGGAATGTGCCTTGCAGTCATACAGCAAGATGTTTTGTTTTGTTTTTTGTATTTGTATACTTAGATAGTTGCAGTCACCTTTTTTCTCACCTAATTTCCTCTCTTCACTGCAGGCCTCCAGTTCTGTTTTCGTATTATTTTAGAGATTTTTTCCAGTTTGGTTCAAAACTGTTCTTTTCTTCTTTATGCAGTACTGCTCTGTCTTCCTGTCACAACCGAGTTTACCAGAGTCTGGCAAATCTTATACGATGGGCCGACCAAGTAATGCTAGATGGCATAGACTTGGAAGACAAGGAAAATGTGGCTGCAGTCACCAGTGTTATCAAAGCTGTTCTGGATGGTGTTAAGGTATGAGTATAAGCTTGTCAACATAGGTTTATATTTTAATTGGTAACAGACAAGTGATTGCCATATCTCTTAAAAGGAATTGGTGAAGCTTACCATTGAGAAACAGGAACAGCCATCACCTACCACTCCTAACAAACCTGCACCGCCTGCTTCCCCGGCAGAGAAGTAAGCACAGTGGTTGCAAACATATTGGAACCTCTACCCATATTTTAGTGGTTAATGTTTTAGGATTTTTTGTCAATGCAGCAGTGAGACACCGTCACTGGAGCAGGAGCAGGAACTTCCCCCAAAAGTGACTCCAGCATCTCCTCCGGCAGAGGCTGCCACTGATGGACCAGATGAGGATGTGGCCCCCCCAAAACCTCCTCTTCCTGAAGCCAAAATGGCAGAGCTCAGGTGAGGAAAAAAAAACAACAATACAGTTTAGAGTGGTAGACATTTCAAGATCAATCTATCAATTTGCTATTAAATCTCTCTACGCTTTTCTCTGGGAATGGGTCACTTATGAGTACAGTCAGTTTTCTGGTTTCAAACTCTTTCTGCTCTTTTCCATTTGTTTTATCTTTGGGTTCTGGGTGCAGAGCACAGTTGAGTGCTGATGCTGGCCAAAGAAGACCTTGCCAAAAGGAGAAGTATGTTAGCTAGTTGGATTGTCTCTTTCCATTATAACACCCTACAGTAGAGCTCCATTTAAAGCTTCTTGATTGGATGTGTTTTGGTCTGCATGGTTGCATTGTCCCAAAAGTCTTTTCTCCAAGGTATTTCCAGAAGAAGACATCCAATCAGAAGGCCTTCCAGTGCATGACTGTGTGTGCCCAATTATGCTGTTATAATGAGTCCCACATTGTGGTCCTGTATATTTTAATCTGTCCATAACATGACTTAACAGCCAGCTACACAGAGTGGCTTTATTTCATTCAAGTCTAACCTGATGCCCCTTCCACTTCATCTTACTGTTCACCAGAGGGGATGATAATATTCATGTATTCATACAAAGTTAGTGTGTGCATACATGCCATAAAATTGTGTATAATTGCTTGCCTTGTAAATTAATTACTGTAAAAAAGACACTGCGTTATTGAAGTATTGAGTTTATTTATCATGTTTCTATAGTCCTCCACCAGCCTTACCACCCAAAAAACGTCAGTCAGCTCCATCACCAACGCGGGTTGCAGTGGTGGCTCCTATGAGCCGTGGGTCCAGTTTACCGTGCAGTGTTCATAGACAGGTGAGAGTTTGCCCTATTTTTAATGAATACACTTTTAAGATAATTCTCTAACATTGTGTGTATGCAGCAGCAGGACTATGAGCAAGAGTTTCTTCAGAGGCGATTCTCAGGTGGAAGCCAGTCATATGGTGGGGACTCCCCTCGCCTGTCTCCATGCAGTAGTATGGGGAAACTTAGCAAATCTGATGAGCAGCTGTCCTCCATGGAGCAGGACAGTGGACAGTGCTCTCGTAACACTAGCTGTGAAACTCTCGGTAAGTCAACAATAAAACAAAATAATATGGTCAAATGACGCATTTAACAGCACTGACTGTTTATGCCTTTTCCCCTTTAGACAACGCAGAAAATTATGACCCAGATTACGACTTCCTTCATCAGGACTTGTCTAATGGAGAAAACCTGCCCCCTATCCCTGTGGGGGGGTGTCTCAGCCCCCTCCCAGAATCTCACAGTGAATCCTCTTCCCCAGTGCCTGGACAGCACCCTTCACATCCTCGCTTCAGCGCACCCCCACCACAGCATCCACCGGAATACTGGACCCCACAGCCAAACCAGACCAACCCTTTACATGCATCCCGTATTAGTGCACCTCCTGCATTGCCACAAAAGAAGAGACGAAGTGGGTCTAGGGTGTTGTATGAACGTTATCCCTCTCAGTATGACAACTTGTCAGAAGAGGAGCTGCATCCAACACCACCTTTCCCCCTTTTTACACCTATCTCACCAATGCCACAGTCAAATGGGGGCGTTTTTGTTGCTCAGTACATGGCCAGTGAGAATGCGGATGTGCCCTCCAGCCCACCACCACTGCCTGAGAAGAAAAGTCGACACAGTAAGTGAGAATCAAAACGTTGTTTGAGATATGGTGGATATTGTCAGATCTGGGAAAAAGTTTTAACTTTTTGGCATAAAATTAGTATAATTGGTAAGTATAATTAACTGAATATGCAATACACAATTTTGCACTTATTTTATGGCTACCTTCACAATTTGCATAATGCTCATCCATTATTATTGTCATGCCAAGACATTTTCCCATCATATTACAGTATTATAGTACAGACAGGAAATGGGTACCGGATATGCTACAATGGGTCCAGGGTTAAAGAGGGCAACATTGATCTTTTCCTGACACACCTGCCTCTTCATCACTTCCCCTTGGGCTACTGTATTAGGTCACTTTATACAGCCCTTCCTGTCTGTGTTCATTCGTCAGACGTATGGCTAAAATATACAAACCTAAAATGAGTTCTCATGAAAACAATGCAGTGTAAAATGAATTGTTTACCCTTTCTCTCATTATGTTTTCATCTTGTTTTATTAGTTCTCCAGTACATGCAGTTTGTAGAAGACTACTCTGAGCCGCAGCCCTCTGTATTCTACCAAATGCCACAAAGTGAGAGCATCTATGAACAGCGTAATAAGCGCTTTCAAGAAGTCTATGGCTTTAATGACTCCTTTAGCAGCACGGACTCTGTCCATGAGCCAGTTCAACCTCCAGCGCTACCCCCAAAGCAAAGGCAGCTGGTAAGAAATATTGAATTTCTAAAAGGGCCTTCCCAAAATGTTATGTAAATAGCTTTTTATATTTTGGTTTAAACAATAAGAAACACTGTCAATCTCAAATTTATTTTCAGTCTTCTTCAGTTTAAATTAAACCAGACTTTCTTCTCCTATTTTAACTTTTCCTCACCTCTGTCTTTATACAGTACTTCCTACATCACCCTTTACTTATACTTGTGCACAATAAGGCTCTTATTGAGATAAAACTAGCATTTATAAGCATCATAATAGACCAAATTTGCAGCATTTGTCTCTAATGAGTGACACTAGGGCTGAAGAGGTTCAGGAAAAATTGTGTAGTTAAAAAAAAAATCAGGATTCAGTTCACAATCCATCAAAGTAAACTAATCCAAGAAGAACCTGATCGATGGCTGTATCAAATTGATCAAAATATTGGAAAAACAAAATCTCAAATGTAGCCCATCCAATTTTTAGTGATGGTGGCTAACAGAGCTAAGGCTGGGACAAGCTGATGTTTGCAGCAGCAAATCCTAATCTTGCCGCATGTTGTGGATTTGATGAAACCGTGACCTAGCTAAAGACCATCTTTACAAAACCAGCCTCACATGCTCTCCAGAGTTTACATGGATTAAAAAAAAAACTGCACAGAGAAATGCGTTGTGGCCCCATTCACAACATGCTATACTTAGTAGTTGACCTGTTTTTTACCCCTCACAGTTACATTTGTGATTTTCACTTTTTAATACATTATCCTCTAGTAAACTGCTCTGAATTATTCTTTATAACCACCTTTCACCTCTGCTCACTTAATTATTAACACTTTCTCCTCTACCTGTCTTTTTTTCCTTCCTGGCCCTTGGTTTCTTCTCAGGCCTCTCACTCCTCTTCCCCTTCTTCCTCCTCTTCCTCTTCTCTGTCTTGCCACCTCCAGCCGTCTGTGGCGGCCATGGAGGACTTGGGCTCAGGGCTGGGCCTCAGCATGTCTGTCTCTAACTCTTACCTGATTGGCCAGACATCTCTGACCACACCCACGGTGAGTCTGTCTCCTCAGCCCCATCTACTCATAGTCCTGCATGGCCTAGGTGCTGTGTGGTCTGCACTGGTCAAGGGTCACCTTCATCTTAGTGATCCTCATAAAACTGCCTGTCGTGTTCACCTGCCCCTGATGGGCTGGAGATGTGGCTGCTGTGTGTGGTCCTGTTTTGTTTACTCACCCATTTATGTGTGCTTTAGCTGTGTGAATTCATTCGTTTTGTCTTTAGTTTTAGCTGTAGTGTGTTTGTACTTGTAAAGATTGTTTGGTGTGGCACAAAATTTTTGGTAAATCTGGCTCTTTTTGTAGGTAATATACTTGAGGATTTGGAGAAGGAAGACATTTAAATGAAAAATTAAAAAGCAATCAATCAATCAGTCAAGCAATTATGTACTTTATATATAAGTAGTTTATGTTAATATGGTTTTCTGACTATGATTTCGCAGTGAACTTTGCTGCTGATGGTGATGTAGGACTGTAGTGGTTGACCCAGTGTAGGAGGCAGGGAGGATGTCCCTCAGGAGATCTGTGGTGGAATGCAGCTCCAGATGGACCTGATGGAAAACACATTTCTCTGTATGCTCCATCATCTCATCTTCACATCATCTGACCGTAGCAACATTAGATGTACTGGTGGAAGTATTTTTCCAAAACCAACAAGTTTCCATTTCATCTGTTGTGTTATGTTAGTTTAAATATTATGTATTTCCTATAGACATGTTGCATTCAAAACAGTGTGTGACTTATTTATGTAAACTAGTATTTAGGTTGTGTTTTTATACAACCCTTAATTATAAAATATTTGCTCTTTAATCTGTCAAGCATCTACAAAAAAGTTTACAGATGGCAGGTGTCATACTTTGGTTTACTTTTTGGTTTATAAATTGGACCAGTTCACACCTATATATCATCAAACAAAACCAAGCTTTTGTCCTTACCAGGTTGTGAGCGCTAAACCTCGCGTCTCGGTGCCCCTACATGTTTCTGTCTCATGCCTGTCCTTTTTCTTTGGAATGTTTGCATTCCTCAATTCCTTAGGGCATGAGGTTTAGAGGATGTCATAGAAGAGGAAAGGGTGCTGGGAAAGCTGTTTTGCGTAGAGTGCAATGAGATAGGCAGAATTAAATGTTATTGTTATCATTTGATTGTAAGAATGAATTTCCTATTCTCATGAACATTTATTCAGGGACTTTCTGTGTGCCTGCTGGTGCATGAATACATTTGTCTGCAGTGTTTATCAGGGATCTGCGTCTGAGCTGCTGGTATGTTGAAACAAAGTTGGTATGTGCAACGTGTTGCTACAGGTTAACAGTACCTCACTGCCCCTGCTGACTACCACATACGCATTTACCGTCAAGCCATCTCCAAGGTCAACTTTGCACATTGTTGGTACATTGTTGTTTTTATTTTCTGGGGTTCATTTTGGGCTTTCTCATGGCAGATGTTTGTGTTGCTTTCAGTTTGTTGGAAATGGCGTACAGGGCATTATTACATGTTGAGGCACATCATTTCTAAAGTTCTGGTTTACCACATTTTTTTATGGAAGCTAAATGTCCCGTCCTCTGATTTGAGAATATCTTTCTTTTCTTTTCTGCCTTAACCTCTCTGCTCCTCTGACACTTTCACTTCTTTTATTCCTGCCTTTTACCAATCACAGAGCTTGGACCAGGTTGCCTTGACCAATGCCACCTGTCTGGATGGCAGCGGGGGCGGACCCAACGGTTCACTGACTGGCTCAATGGGCTCTGTGGCTGTCTGTCTTCCCTCTGAGTCTTCTCTTACTGATTCTCTCCATACCTCTGCGGTGAGCTAACAAAGACAGGCAGCCCATGTTTAGTAAAAGGTGTCCAGGATGTAAATGAAGCACTTATCCAGAATGTATGATACAATGAGTGGCCCTTGTTATCTTTATTTTTCAACATCAATGATCCATGACGATACTTTGATAATGTAGAGAGTCATGTTTGCTCTTTGTTTGATGACTGCCCTATACACAAGACTCCAGTACAGCATTTTGCACTGCATGTTGTTTTGCCACTAATGTTTAAATGATGCACTCTAGTACCCCCTGGTGGTCTTTCAGACACTCGTGTGATACAATCCTTTGCTAGCTGCTATCTTTGCCCCAGTCCCACCCATAGAAAACATGATTCCCCTCTCCGCTCCTTATGCTCTCGGCCTGTGTTCCTCCTCTCTTCCTGTAGAGCGAGAGTGCCAACGACGAGGGTGGAGAGGGGGAGTACGTCAACTTGTACTCATCCAGCCAGGCCAATGGGGAGCTGCTTCTCTCCCACAGAGTAAGTAGCAGAATGCCACCAGTGAAAGGTCAATTCCATTTGTGCATCGCATCATTTCAGGACATGAATCAATGAGAATAATATTTTGAAATTCAGAGGTCTCTGAGATTGATTCATATCTTGAACTGTTCACTCTGAAATGGAAATTGAACAAAGACAAACCTGACAGCATGAGCTCTGCACTAGTTTAACTGCAAAGATGCTTTTGTGCATAACATATGGGTGTATGTTTGTACTCTCTGGCTGGTGACTGCTTTCTCCACTTGCTTTTCAAAAGCCAAGTGCTTTAACACTGCTCCACTCTAACCCCTGACATTTTGGTGTTCCTATTGGGGACTACATGGTTTGCAGGAAATAGCTTTTCCAAATAATATTTGTCATAACGGCTATGTCTTGGTATGTATGTATGTGGTGCGCTCTGTGGGGTCTGTTAATTTAGTCTGTGGAACCACAATCAACTAACTAGTTCTGGTTCATGATTGTGTGATTGTGTTTGGTTTTGTCATTTTAACTTGGTGTCTCAGGGTTTTTCAGTCATTTGTCATGGATGCAATAGTTCCATGTTGTCATCTTCTCTTGCTACATGTCAACTTAACGATAATATTTATGTTTCTAAGCATCAGTCATTCCATGCAACCATTTACTGACGATGCATTATACTTTAAGTCTAACATTAGATTTTGTAATTTTTTTACTTTTTTTTTTAATATTAATCAGGAGACTAATGCTACTGAAGATGTACTGCAAGATTCCACCCCTCAAATGACATCGACTAATAGCAAAGAGGCTATAGACAAAGGACGGTAAGATCTGCAATAGTTGCTTACATCTAATGTCAAGATCTAGTGCTGCCTCAGTTATGCGTGTTTTCTTCTTTCATTACAGAAGACCAAAGTCTGCAGATTCAGCTGAGAGTGATGAGGAAGATGTTGATGAGCTGTCCCTTATTGACCACAAAGAGATTATGAGCAGATTAACACTAAAACAAGAGGTGATTTTTCATTATTTTTCAAGTATTTTATAATATAATATTTAGTTAAGCCAATTTATTATAGTTACCAGTAATAGTGCAGAATTTATGGGATAACATAGCGAAGAATAGCTACTAAAACACCTTCCTCTAATGAATGTTGTGTTGTTATGTAGTTATGTAAGATTAAAGTAATAGTGGTATAGCTATCAATGGAAATACATCTAAGAAGTAAAAATAAAGACTGATATGTGTTGTGCTACTGAATAGATCTCAGTTCTTTGATTATCTAGCCTTGTGTAAGTCTGGCTACTGCAGCCAAACATTGGATAGTGTATGTGCTCCTTGAGGAGGAACTTAGTATGAGTTTGGGTGTCCAGCGGGTGTTTTCTTCTCCTACCTTATATCCTGTCATCTGTTTCATTGTTTTCCTTTGTGATTTTATCAGAATGATGATGGCCCAGATGTTCGAGCTGGATCAGGGGATATTTTATTAGTCCATGCTACAGAAACAGACCGAAAAGGTACAGTACAATATAAAAGTAACCGTTCTTATTTCTGTTGAGATTGGCATTAATTTTCCTAACAGAAATTGAAATGCACTTACTTGACAGATCTGGTTCTCTACTGTGAAGCATTTCTGACAACATATCGGACTTTTATCACCCCGGAGGACCTTATTAAGAAGCTACATTACAGATATCCTTTTCTGATGAACCGCAGACAATATATTTATTTTAGTTATTTATATGCTTATGTTATGTTTTCATCCTTTTGTGTTGTTGTAATTAAATACAATTAAAGGAATATTCTGTTAGTAGATGAGGCTTGTAATGGCGTAACTGCTGATATTATTTACGCAAAAGACAGATCAATGTCTTGATGTACTGAATGAGGTATTATGTTTTTAAATGATATTTGCTTGTTTCTGTTGCAGACAATGCATTTCAGTTGAACCGTTATAAATCTAATTTTGTGTTACATTGTGTTATTCTTGACAACACTGCACATATACAAGGTTTTGTCACAGCCCAGACATATTCAAGAAGAGGGTCAGCAAGAATACTTTCTTTGTTCTGGTCAGAGTAGTGGATGAGCTGTGGTGAGTTTTTCAATGGAATACTTTAGATATTTTTGACATGGTTTGTCTAGCGAAGATTCAATTGTCAATTGTCTTAATTTTTGTTCAGTCTCGTGGAGCTGACTGAAGACATCCTTAAACAGTTAATGGACCTGGTATTCAGGTTAGTGTGTAATGGTGAACTAAGCCTTGCTCGTGTGCTCCGTAACTACATCCTGGACAAAGTGGAGCAGAAAAGGCTGCTGCGCTACACAAACTCCCTGAAACCCCTCTCGGCACGGGGTGTCTCTGCCAGGTACTGGAGTGGTCTTTTTTTGGAAAACTCAAACACAAAATCTCCTGGACATGCAAGTGTAAATAAGGTGTTATGTGTGTGTTGACAGGCCTGGTACCCTCCATGACTTCCGCAGTCATGAAATTGCAGATCAGCTCACTCTTCTTGATGCTGAACTTTTCTATAAAATTGAAGTAACTATTTAGATCTATGTATTCTGTTTTCATTACTCCTCTAAAATTGCATTTACCAATCTATCAATGTACATTCAGATTCCAGAAGTTCTGCTTTGGGCCAAGGAGCAAAATGAGGAGAAGAGTCCTAACTTGACTCAGTTTACTGAACATTTCAACAACATGAGTTATTGGTAAGACACAAAGATCTGTCCTTTTGTCCAGGAAACTTGTACAGTGTAACAAACAACTTTTTTGTAGGGTTCGCTCTTTGATAATCCAGCAGGAGAAACCTCAAGACCGAGAGAAGCTGCTTCTCAAGTTCATTAAAATAATGAAGGTTTGTCACATATAATAAAATCAGCTGTTTGTCCTTTTGAAATGCCATAATTACTTTTGTTTTGTTGTTGTTATTGTAGCACTTAAGAAAGTTGAATAATTTCAACTCATACTTGGCAATACTGTCTGCACTAGACTCTGCCCCTATTAGGAGATTGGAGTGGCAAAAGCAGACTTCTGAGGTCAGATAAGTTTGAAAATGGTGTGTATGTATTATGCATATAAGCATCATCATATGTACAATATGTATTTTACTCCTTAGGGATTGGAGGAATATTGCACATTGATTGACAGCTCTTCCTCCTTCAGAGCATACAGAGCAGCTCTTGCTGAAGTCGAACCTCCATGCATCCCCTACTTGTGAGCCATGTGATAATGCAGTCAGACTTATGAGTGTCTTCATTATGTTTGCAATTTGGTGAAAATCACTCTTTCTGTCTATCAGGGGTCTTATTCTACAGGACCTGACATTTGTACATTTGGGAAATCCAGACCTTATTGAGGGAAAAGTCAATTTCTCCAAACGCTGGCAACAATTCAACATCTTGGACAGCATGCGTCGCTTCCAGCAAGTGTATGTCTACTACTGTGTGAATAAAATGTTGGTTATGCTTGAAATTGCCCCTTTTTAAAAGCTTTCTGCTCATTCTAGGCATTACGAGCTAAAACGAAATGAAGATATTGTGTCTTTCTTCAATGACTTCAGTGACCACCTTGCAGAAGAAGCGCTATGGGAGCTGTCACTTAAAATAAAGCCCAGGAACATTGCTAGACGTAAAACGGATCGTGAGGAAAAGACCTAGGCCCACTGGGCCTCAATCCTGAGGCTCTAGAAATGACCTCCAACTGTGCTTCATGACACTATCTCCACTTTACTACAGAATGAAAGAAAGAAGAATGGATGCTATATACCTGCGCTATGGGAGACTCGTTTTGAGAAAACAGTGATGTTTACAAGGAGCTCCACTGCTGTGGGAGAAGTAATTGGGATTACTGCGGCTCTGGTATTTACACAATGAGTTGTGACGTTGAAATGGGAGGACGCCGGGGCCTGAGGAATAAAGAATCATATGGCAGACAGGGCGACACTGGTAAAATAACCAAAGTCTGCTTACTGGAATCTGTTTTAGAGTGGAGCTGTTGAGTGTGAGTGAGCTTGAGGTGAATGGTCCATTACTTTGCAATTTGCTCTTTCCCCACCATTATATTATGTGCCATTTATTGGTCATGTTCTGAAGCCTGACTCTTCCTCAAACAGCAGAGCCTCAAGTACAGCTTGCAATGAACTGTTGCAGGCCTGGGAGTCTGCTGAAGCTAGAGAGGAACTGAACTTGAAGAAAGGATGACCTTTTAAAGACTGGAACTGATAAGTTTGTTTTGAAACATTTTGTCAGAAATCAACTATGGTTATAATATGTATTATATACAGTTCTCCTTTTGTTTATAAAAGGATGTTTGTTTATGCTAATGAGAAGAGCTTGGCTTCTCATAAGTGCCATACATATGTGCACTAAAAAAGCAAAAGCAAAAAATTGATTACAAAAGATGCTGTGATCTATGTACATCATACTGAATCATCGTGTGTTGTGTTTAACTAGGGAACCATCAGGCAATCACAATCGGGCGTACGTTTCGTGTGTGTGTGTGGGTAAAAGTGTGAGTGAAGTCTACTGTGACTTGTGTGCTTGTCATTCCAAAATGTTCTAAAGTAAATCATTTCGACTCATTTTTGAATATTGGTCAAAACCACACATCACACTCTTAATCAATAAAACAAATGTTTCTACACATGTTTCCAAAGCTAGTTCTTACTTTATGTAGTCAGATGTTTTACCTTGTGAATTGACTAAGATAAAGAGCGATCACTTGAAATAAGGCAAAAGACACACAGGCAGGAGAACTACAGTGAGTATTAAATATTTAAATATAATACATATAAACATAAAACAAATCATCAAACCAAATACAGTAGAAATGGAAGACTGTTAAAATGAATATTCTTGACATTAAAATGCACACTTGGATGGTTTAATTAGATTGTGGAAAAACAAACTAAACCACAAATCTGCAGCAGTCTCATTTGTACACAGGTGGAGAGTTTAAAGAAACTGAACTTTGGTAGATTTATCACTTTTTATTTGAAACCGATGTTAGTAATATTATAATTGAAGGAGTTGCTCAAAAAAGTAGTACTGTTAAGTCTATTGTATTAACATAATGCTTGGGTTTCATTGTATCTAAATATTTTCAGGTTTTTTTTTCATGGTACATAAAATGCCAGAGTCTGACATTTATGTTTTATCTGCCTGATCACACTAAAATGGTAGCTTAGCATTTCAATAGTACCACCCTTTTATAAATATAGAACCCAAGTACTATTTTTTTTTGCTACACTACCCACCTCTGCTTACACGGGTGAATAATCTGCAAACCATTTCTCAGTGTGGTCTGCTGCTGGGTTCCAACAGGATCCTTTTTCCTGGAGGATTAGCAATGCCGTTCTGTAGGTTGCCCTGCTCTGAAACGGCCCTCTTAAATCCTCGACCACTGATAGATGTGCGTTGCCATTTGCAGATGTCACCATTCAAAATATCTTGAATATGCTGGACAATCAGGTTAATTGCCACTATAGCGTAAGAACAAAAAGGACAATGATTTAATACAGTTTACAAAATGGCAATAGACGAAGGTGGAACTTACCCATATTATCAACACCTCTTGGGATTATGACATCTGCATATTTTTTTGTCTGGTAGATGACAAAAGGAGAATGATGTAAGTGATTGACATTCAACAAAAACAGGGATATCTATCTCGATACATACAGGAAGACAGAACTCCTCAAAGGCAGGCTTGACAAATGTTGTGTACTGAGTGAGAATTTGCTCTAAGTCTCTTCCTCGGTTTACATCTCGTAGAACTGAAGATAAAAGATAATTGCTGAAGAAATGTATTTTTGTGTTTTCGCTGCATGTTTGTTAGGGTCATACCTCTGCGAGACAGTCTGACATCTGAATCAGTGTCTACAAAGAGCTTCATATGGAACATCTCTCTCACTTTTAGTGGGTAAAAAACAAGGATGCCTTCAAACAAGACTACATCTGCAGGGTAAAAGGTAATGCTCTCTGGAAGTCTGGAACCAAAAAACATACACTGAAGGAGGATGCAAACAATGTTGAAATAAAAACTGGATCATGTGATGGCTCATACCTGGAGTGAGTTACAAAGTCATATGTTGGGATTTCAACGACTCTGCCCTCCACAATGTCTTTCAATGTTTGGTACATCAATTCAGTATCAAAGGCCTCTAAATGAAAAACAAATCATGTTTAATTCATTGACTTATGAATACCAGTCTAACTTCATGGCTCACCTGGATGATCGAAGTTGTACTGTCCTCTAAGGGCCTTGGCTTTTTGTTCAGGAGTAAGTATTTTGTAGAAACTGTCTTGGCTTATGATGGCAACCTTTCTTTGGTGACGGTCCACTTTATTCTGGCCCAAAAGCTCCATAATTTTGGCGCAGACTGTTGACTAAGAATAAACATAAACGTTTTGTAAATAGTGTAATGTTATGAACAAGTGCAGAAAGAACCTCGATAAAACGAATAAGTAAAACGGCAGGCTTACAACCTCTAAATCTTGAGTGCAAGGATGCCGGGGTGTGATGTTTGTGATGCATTTAACATCAGCTAGGCTATGTTGTTTTCCACAGTGAACAGTGAAAATTACAATAAATGCAAGGAAATAGGCTATAGTATTTTCTATTTAACCTTAGTTACTTTTAATAAAGCCTAAATAAATGGCGTGCCGCATGTGACAACTTGGAAGCCAAACAGGTAGTCAGTTTATGCTAGTTGATGCTAACCCGCTCAGCTGATCAGAAGTGCATTGCTAATGCACATATTGAAATGCATGAAGTCATTGATACTATACCTTGCCGCTAGCAGTTCCCCCGCTAACACCAATCAAGAATGGATGATGCCGTGGCTTTTCCGACTCATTTAATAGTTCAAAAGCTGCCATATCAAGATTTGATAGTTCTACAAAGCTAAATGCTACTTACTGGTAGCATAAACAAACACGTGATCTCGCGAGACTGTGATCATGGATCGCATGACATATGGTGAAGATAAAATAAAAATACACTCCTGATTAAAAAATACATTTTATTACCACACGGGAATTTTCACAATGTTATGTTTTTGGTGTGCTACACTTTTCTGTATGCAAATCACTTTGGCATGTATCTTTCTGAGATTCATCCACAAGTATTTCCAGCGCTGAGCTGCCTTCAACTCTCTTCACTGTCTCTCCTTTTGCAGCAAGAATTTCCTCAATATTCCTTAAGAGCACAAAACATAATTTATCAGTTTATCAGTAGACACACAATAAAGTATTCCTATATAGTATTGTAATAATAAACAGTGTTAATATGATTTTTGAATAAGTGAGCTCAATAAACAAATTGTAGACCACAAGTCTTATCTGTATTGTAATTTACAAGTTTTATTAGACACTCAAAGCATTTTACTCTAGTTTTTCATTCATTTCATTTTTCATTCACACGTAGTGGTAAGATAGGGTACCTCGGCACGAAAGTGAGGCAGTCTATACACATCACTTTCATACATAGGCATAGGGTGAAATGTTTTGCTCAAGAAAGCAACAGTGCACCAGCCTAAACTGTGATCAATTCATTAACCTTCCAGTCTATTTAATGCTATAGATCAGATCTATGGAGTTTAAGCAAACTTCTTTTTATTTCCATCCCTGTTCCTCCCCTAGCTTACAGCAATCAAAATGCATTCTCAGATTCATAGCATAATTTGATGTGCTTTATCTAACTGAAATGAATCCCATTTCATTTATCTGATTTGTGCATGAGAGATTGTCAAATAATAATATAACTCAATTGTTCAATGAGCATGTTTATTTGGTTAGTTAAAACTTAGTTGAACTCTGAAAAGAGGGTTCTCTGGTCCACTTAGGGAGTTGACTTCAACCATGAGATAATTCACATAGCCCTTGCACCATCAAACCATCAAATTTTACAATGCTGAAGTAAAAGTATTATTCATTCCGTTCCCCTCAGACCAATTACCCTTATCTTAGAGGGATATTGGTAGACCACCACCAAACATGCATAATATAGCAATGGATAAATGCAAACCTTTTTCCTGCAAGGTCAGAGAACCAGCCAAGGTTATCGGCAATTATGTGATGATTTTTGCATCCTGAACATGTCACAATCACTACTCCTTGATGGTACGCCAACTTGGATATCTTCTCAGTGGATCTGGTGGAACAAACCTGCAACCCAGCAATACAATACAATATGATTTTGTTTCATTTTAGCAGTTATAGCATAGTTTCTTGCGATCCAAAAGAAACCACTGTGGTACCTTGCATGTGTAAACAAGATGATAATGTGTTGACTTGACTTTTCCAACAGCGTTACTACCTTCATCTGAACAAGCTGTAAAGGCCCTGAAGTCCAGTCTTGGCCCAAATCTGTTGTTTCCCACAAAAACATTTAAAAACCGCCCTCGTTGAGTGGAAGCATGCTGTTCCAAAGCTAATGTGAAACCATATATTGAAGTCCAATGTCTGTGGAGAGCTGAAACAGAGCGGTAACCCCTTAGAAAACTTATAAGCTTTTGCTTTTCCCGTGAGCTTAAAATAGCCGAACGGATCATTGTAAAGGTTTGAGAAAGTAGAAAGCTCATTCTACAAACATTTCTTCAATCCGTTAAAAAATAAAAAAATCAGGAATCTAAAAATAAAAAAATGAGGATCTCACAACTGTTTGATGACACTCTACAACTTTACTTTTCAACTATAGCTTGTTTTTAGATTTTACTATTCTAAAATACAACAAGTAGACATGTCCCTAAATATATATAATAAAACATACCAAAAGAGTTAGATTGTGTACATTATTCTCAAAAAAAAAAAAAAAAAAAAAAAATCTGTAATCTGTCGCTGTTTGATGACATCACAATTTTATTTATAAACTGTAGCTTGTTTTTAGATTTTACAATTCTAAAATACAATTTCGCCTTCCCAGTGAAAATACAACACGTAGATATGTCCCTAAATATATATATATATAATAAAACACACCAAAAAAGTTAGATTTTGTACATTAGATTTAAAACAAAAAAAGTCAGTAATCTGTCGCTGTTTAATGACATCATAACTTTATTTATCAGCTGTAGTTTGTTTTCAGATTTTACAATTTTAAAATGCAATTTCGTCTTCCCAGTGAATATACAACACGTAGATATGTCCCTAAATATATATATAATAAAACACACCAAAAATGATATTGTGTACATTCTTCGCCAACACAGTAGGCGGCGTCAAACTGTCAAACAAAGGAAAAGCTCACAGTTAGTTCTCCGCACGGGGCCTGCAGTCTGAAACACTACAGCGCCTTAAAAACGTGATAGAAATGTGTGAACCGAACGTGGGGAGGATTACAGAAATAAACTGCAACAAAGCTGGTAAGTCTGAACAATGGAAAGTGATGATGCCTTTAAAAGCGTTCTATTTGGCTGGGTAGGAATCAAGTATTTCTCCGAGTGGAAAATCAACTTTCACTGAAAAGGTCGCCCCAGGGCTCACAATCTTGAACCATTTCCAGACGTTTAGGAGCTGTACATCGCTGTAGAGACATTATTTTCTTTTTGAAGAATATTTCGGTGTTTGAGGGAGGGTTTATATATATAGGAATGTGTACCAGCTCGTGGTGTGATGGTATTTTAGGGAGTAATAACTAATCTGTTTGTTTAAATGGAATGTGGACAAATGCAAACACGCCTTTCAGGCACTTTTCCAATTTATATATATAATTATGGGCAATAATTTAGTGGACGTAGATCAAGGTAAAATTATCTACATAAAGAAATACATGTCATTAATATGTTGGCCTTTATGCGTCTTGTTATAATACAGCATGTGCATAAGCTACTGCATATTTACCAATTACCCACAATCAGAAGCACTTTAAAACCGCAAATTAATGGTTTGATGTGTTTTCCTGTGGCTTGTTGCGCATGGAGCATTGTAACAGAAACTAGAGGAGAGTTTTCCATCTTAGTGAATCATCAGTATTCTAGGTTATACTAGGTTCTGCTGCAGATCTAATTTCTCTGGTATGATAATGAAACAGGGAGTAGTGTGTTTACATATACAACATACATCTGATCATTGATTTTTGAGCAGTGTCAGATTATTGAACACAAATAATTATATTTAATCATTGTGCTTTTTGATTGCTTATGATTTTCAGATTTTTCTAGGCATGTAAATGTACCCAGTGATTTAACAATATTTTATTGTATATATGTATATGTATATATGTGTGTGTGTGTGTGTGTGTGTGTGTGTGTGTGTGTGTGTGTGTGTGTGTGTGTGTGTAATTTAATATAGCGAAAGACAAAGTTTAAATCTGTCCACTGGACAGATCATTGTCTGGAGGGTGAGCAGGCTAAGGCACTTTTTGAGAAAGTGAAGTGTAGGATTCATGTTGAAGAGGGCGATATAGTCTACTGTCTTTATATACAACAAACCTTCATCAAAGTAATCAAGTTCATCCTAATCATTTCCTACACTGCTTACTATGTCCAGAATATAAAGTTTAATGTAGTGTGCAATGTAAAGGCCATGGAGAAACTCACAGGGTATGACATGTTTTACTGTCAACGATTTGTCCAGTTGACAGATTTAAACTTCATTTTTTGCTATGGATCAGATCTGGACAACTGAGAGATTGCGCAGACATAATTTAATATATGTATGTATGTTTATTGTTGTTTCTTTTCAGATAAACCATCATGATACCTATCACTGAACTCCGGTACTTTGCCGACACTCAGCCGGCATACCGCATCCTAAAGCCATGGTGGGATGTTTTTACAGACTACATCTCAATCGTCATGCTGATGATTGCAGTGTTTGGTGGGACACTGCAGGTCACTCAGGACAAGATGATATGCCTGCCTTGCAAGTGGGTGAGCAATACAACCTGTGAGACTCGGCCAGTGCCAAATGTCACCATTCCCTATGCACCGGAGCCTAAAGGCATTCAATATGACCTTGACCGCCATCAGTATAATTATGTTGATGCTGTGTGTTATGAGAACAAACTGCACTGGTTTGCCAAATATTTCCCCTATCTGGTGCTGCTCCACACTCTTATCTTTCTTGCCTGCAGTAACTTCTGGTTCAAGTTCCCCCGCACAAGTTCAAAACTGGAGCATTTTGTTTCTATTCTTTTGAAGTGCTTTGACTCCCCATGGACAACAAGAGCTTTGTCTGAGACTGTGGTGGAGGAGAGTGACCCTAAACCTCCAGGCAAAATGAATGGCTCAATGGATAAGAAAGCATCTAGTATCAGTGAAGATGTGGAGGCTAGTGTGCCCATGCTTCAACGAACCAAGTCCAGAATTGAACAGGGGATTGTAGACCGTTCGGACACTGGCGTTTTAGACAAGAAGGAGGGTGAGCAGGCTAAGGCACTTTTTGAGAAAGTGAAGAAGTTTAGAATTCATGTCGAAGAGGGCGAAATAGTCTACTGTCTTTATATACGACAGACCATCATCAAAGTAATCAAGTTCATCCTAATCATTTCCTACACTGCTTACTATGTTCAGAATATAAAGTTTAATGTAGTGTGCAATGTAAAGGCCATGGAGAAGCTCACGGGGTATGGCATGTTTTACTGTGCCCATCCACTGGCCACTCTTTTTAAGATTTTAGCTTGTTTTTACATTAGCTTGGTTGTTGTTTATGGTTTGATCTGCATGTACACACTGTGTTGGATGCTCAGTCGATCCCTAAAACGATACTCATTTGAG
The DNA here is from genome assembly GCA_019594935.1 of Periophthalmus modestus. Lineage (NCBI taxonomy): Eukaryota > Metazoa > Chordata > Actinopteri > Gobiiformes > Gobiidae > Periophthalmus > Periophthalmus modestus. The sequence continues at coordinate 40,426,945 of JAIEZT010000054.1, forward strand.
TCAATCCGCGAAGAGAGTAGTTATAGTGACATACCCGACGTTAAGAATGATTTTGCCTTCATGTTACATATGATAGATCAGTATGATCCTTTATACTCCAAGCGCTTTGCAGTTTTTCTCTCTGAGGTGAGTGAGAACAAGCTGAGGCAACTCAACTTGAACAATGAGTGGACTCTAGAGAAGCTTAGACAGCGCATCACCAAAAACTCCCAGGATAAGCTGGAGTTACATCTCTTTATGCTCAGTGGCATTCCAGACACTGTATTTGATCTGGTGGAGCTAGAAGTGCTCAAACTTGAGCTTATACCGGATGTTACTATTCCTCCAATTATTGCACAGCTTTCCAACTTGAGAGAGATGTGGTTGTATCACACTCCAGCTAAAATTGAGGCCCCAGCACTGGCTTTTTTGAGGGAAAACCTTAAGTCTCTCCACATTAAGTTCACTGACATCAAGGAGATCCCATTATGGATTTACAGTTTAAAGAACCTCAGTGAACTGCACCTAACTGGCAACCTCAGTGCTGATAATAATCGCTTTATCATTATTGATGGCCTCCGTGAACTGAAACGTCTCAAAGTGCTGCGTTTGAAGAGCAATCTGACAAAACTCCCTCAAGTTGTGACTGATGTTGGTGTACATCTTCAGAAGCTCTCCATCAACAATGAAGGAACCAAGCTCATGGTTCTCAACAGTTTGAAGAAAATGGTCAATCTCTCAGAGCTGGAACTGGTTCGTTGTGATCTTGAACGCATTCCACACTCCATTTTTAGTTTGCACAACCTGCAGGAGATTGACCTAAAGGACAATAATCTAAAGACTATAGAGGAGATCATCAGCTTTCAACACTTGCACCGACTTGTGTGCCTCAAGCTGTGGTACAACCAGATTGCTTACATCCCCATTCAGATTGGCACTCTCACCAACCTAGAGAGGCTCTATCTCAATAGGAACAAGATTGAGAAAATCCCCAGTCAACTGTTTTTCTGCCGCAAACTTCGATTCCTAGACCTGAGTCACAATAACCTGACGAGCATCCCAGCAGATGTTGGTTTCCTCCAAAACTTGCAGTACTTTGCTGTAACTGCAAATAGGGTGAGTAACCACATTTTTTCTTATCCCAAATATCTGACATTTTGTTGCTGTTGTTAGCTTTGTCTGACACTTTGCACCACCTTTTAAATATTCTTATGGCAGAACATACATATTAATATTAGTGGAAACACTTACATTTTATTGCTGTGATAGCAACTGCATTAAATATTTAAAGCCTTTTCTGACCACTTTATTCTGGGCATTATTTCAGATTGAGACTTTGCCTCCAGAGTTATTCCAGTGCAAGAAGCTGCGCACTTTGAATCTTGGAAATAACTGCCTGCAGACTCTTCCATCGCGGTTTGGAGAGCTCACTGGCCTCACTCAACTGGAGCTCAGAGGGAACCGGCTGGAGTGCTTGCCTGTGGAGCTGGGGGAGTGTCGCCTTCTAAAGAGAAGTGGCCTGGTTGTGGAGGAAGATCTCTTCAACACTTTGCCATCAGAAGTGAAAGAGCAGCTTTGGAGGGCAGATAAGGAACAAGTTTGAGTCAAACACAGTCCAAAACTTTATTGTTGGAGGAAAATGAGAAAAACAAGCACACTTTTATCGTTTTTATGATGGAAGGCAATCCTAAAGAGGTATACTTTTTTGGATTGCCACCATGTGTGCTTCTGATATTTTTTATTAGTACTGCCTCTATATCAGAAGCATGGATGTCACTGTAATTGGCCCATTTAAATATTCACCACAGTGACTCTATGTAATGCTTTTTCATCTTAACAAGAAGGCCTTATGTTTTCTGACACCAAACATGTCTTTAAGAGACAAACAAAGCTAAGTTCACCATTGGTCTAATCATGCACTTGTTGAATCAGTGTTTTAGCAATACTTTGCAATCATTTATTTCTAGAGACCCATGTCCAGCTGTCTTTCTTGCTGCCCTCAAGATGAATCAACAGCGTACGTAAGCCTTAATCTGACACTGAACTATACCAATGGACTTTGATGGGAACAACAGTTCCTCAGTGGATAATCTAATTCATCAACCTCCATAAAGAACTAGATCATGTCTGAATGAGCACTTTGCATGGTAAATAAACTGTTTCTTGTTTAAGTATGACTCGGTTCAACTAACTTAGGTTAGTCTTGTTAACATTTGTATCTCTTGAAGGTGACATTTATATAGCATGGTTTTCATCCACATATTTGTGCATGTAAAAAAAGATTGATTCACAAAGGCTGGGTGCGGTTCTTGACCTAAAGTTTTTATCCGTTTTTATTGCCTTTTTGTATTGTATTGTATCTATGCCTGTAATCCAGAAATGACCTTTATCCGGTATATGGCAATATGTGCTTTACTATAGTGTAGAGAGTCCTATAATGAGGTATACCTTTTGTACAGGGTAAATAATATTTGACAGACTCCACACATAGTGCTTTTTTATTGTCTTAACATGAATGACGCAAGCTTGCACAGTATGATTGCGATATTTAAAAGTTTTTTCCTTCACTACTGTTAGGCTAAAATGCTTTAAGAGTGGTAGTACGATTATTTCAGATACAAGCAGCCACAGCACGCTGAATGTATCTTAGTAACAGGGTTGAATGGTGTAACTAACATGGATTAAATGTGTTAAGTTTACTCTAACCATGACAAGCACGACTTGTTAAAGCCTTATTATAGATGTATATGATATGGAAAATAAAAAAATGCCTTGCAGGTATAGTGGATTACCAAAATGTAAGTTTGGTACTTTTGTTATAACCAGATGTTTTGGGGTTTTTTTTTTCTTTTTATATAATGCCATTTTTTTAATGTTTTTTTTCTTTTTTTATGTTTATTTATGTGGCAAATTATCTTTAAGGTTTAGTCTTTACGAATGTTATATTAAGTGAGATTCGAATAGAGAAGTCTATCAAAGTCAACGCTTTGTCCAAGAAAAAAAACACATTTTGAAGTGACTACTTGTTTTTGCTTTAAGATGACCTTTTTCCACAGACCTTTTTTTTTTGCTTTACTCATTTCCCCTTTTAATCATTGCTAAGTCTGTGACTGGTGACTCGAAGAAAGTTGCATCAGCAAATTCAACAGCTGATTATTGAACAAGTTGGCTTCATGATGTGTATTTATATTTCAAAGATTGTACTTGTGCTTTGTTTATTTTGTACCACTTGTCTAGACATATTTTAGGGAATATGTTTTTATTTGTGCACCGTTTGACAATCTAGAAATGATCTGTAGGCGTTGTTTTAATTTATGGTCTGAATACAATGATGTTTTAATTTGCAGATGATTGGTCTCACTGTTTCCCCTTTACTGTCAATGTTTTTGTAACGTCAGCTTGTCTGACCAGCTTTGAATCATATGTGTATGGCAAGCGACAGGTGCAAACATTGTGACTCAAAAACTTTTCTAATTGAAAAACTAATTTGTACACTTAATAATGAAAAGCAATCAATAAAATAGCAACATAAAATATGTTACAATTTTGCTTTGTTAATATCCTCCTTGTGACAGAGCCATATACAATCAATGGACATATCCCTGCCTCTCCGGCTCTTAAGAGTACACTGTGTAACTTTTTGATGGGAGGTCAGCTTCTATCTGCTTTTCTCCATGGAGATGTTATTGCTTTGCCAAGAATGTTCCATAGTATGACGGGGGAACATGACCTTGTGTATCTTCAGGCAGGTCAGAGATCTGTAAGAAATCTCTGGTAAGAATCCCAAGTTTTTGTTTTTTTCTCAGCAATAAACAAAAGTATAATTGCAATCCCATACTGTGAATATTTCTGGCAAAGTAATACTATCCCAAAGGAGACAAGCATTTGGTGGACTCTACCAGAAAAGTGAGATAATTGCACTTCCACGTTGCTCCTGAGTCTGGGTTTTCCTCTGCAAAACCATGGACGTAACATATGACATCTAGTGGTTAAAATGCACCACTGCACATGTGAGGAAAAAGTCCAAAATCCGATTAGTTCACTACTATGTAATCACATGATCGGAAACGACTTGCGCTTGGTTCAGTCCGGGGAGAGGTTCAGTGGTCCTGCCCTCTAGGAGAAGTTAGGGTCCAGTCCAGTGGTCCAGCCCTCCAGCAGAAGTTCCAGTGGTCCAGCCCTCTTGCAGAAGTTGACCATTTCGTCCTGTAAAACTGATTGCTTTTAGTCGAAAGCCCTTGCAGAAAACTAAAAGATGGACTTTATGACTGATCGTGATGTGCAAACGGTTAGTAACAACTTTACACAAACATATTTTTTGCATATAGGCTGTGTGCATATAGGGGTTGCACTCGAGTTATACTTATTCTCTCTCTGATTACATAACTAGAGTTTGCACAGTGAGAGCTCGTGTCTGGATACTTAAGCCTGTTTGTGTTCAGTACATAGAAGATGGCTATGTGGTGTTGGACGGTCTGCTCAGCCCACAGGAGTGTGATGAGCTCAGGCAGAGGATGACTGAGATTGTGGAGCACATGGACGTCCCAGAGCACTGCCGCACCACCTTCTCCACCTACCACGATGAGCAACTTAAAACACAGGTAACATGATCACATGCACTTGTTTAAAATGACTTGGCTTATGACTTTTTATCATTTATGTGGAATGTTTCTTTTGCATGCTTAATTGTAAAGATGCAGGTAATTTTCCATCTTTTCATGAGAACTGTCCTGTCCTGATCAGTTTAGGCCTATTTCTAGTGTTTCCTTTGACCTTTGTGACTTGGGTAAAATAAAACTCTTATGTCAACACTGTTTGGCTGACTTTGGCCTGTGTTTTAAGTAAAGATGACCAATTACCTTTACAACTCACAGGGAAATGCAGATTATTTTATCACAAGTGGAGACAAGATTCGATTTTTCTTTGAAAAGGGAGTTTTTGATGACAAGGGTAGGTCTACTGAAACAGTATATTTTTATTGTTTAATATAATTGCAGAGGCCATATGACATTGTAATCTTCTCTTGCAGGAGAGTTTATTGTTCCCAAAAATAAGTCACTTAATAAAGTAGGACATGGTGAGGAACAACAAATATTTGTCTCTGTTTTCATTTTTATAGACCAATAATGTCTTTCATATGGTTTTCTCAAGCCCTCCATGCGTACGAGCCTTTGTTTAAAAAGATTACACATTCACCCAGAATACAGGTGAGTTGACACTTTAAAATGACACATAGCAGTAAATATGTATGGGGGGGGGGTGCAGAAAGCCGAGACACCAGCTGAGATCCGTCTGCATTAGTTACAGAAGGCTTTTTAAAGGCAAAAAAGTTCAAAGTTTAAAATCCAAAAGTGGAAGGGAAATAATTTCACAGAAGAAATAGCCATGATCACGCTGTTTCTGCACATAACATAATGGACTTCTGAGTTAATTTCTTTGCATGTGTCGATTTCTTAGGTAATTAGGTAAATAGTATCCAATTTTATCTGCAGCCAATCTATAGAGAAGATACACAGCAAACACCTGTCTTAAATGTTTTTCCTAGGATATCGCAAAAAAATTGGGCCAAAGCAGGCCTGTTATTTTACAAAGCATGTACATCTTTAAGGTAGGTTTACAATTTATGTACTTAAACGTTCTTTGTTGTTAAAATGGTCTGTGCTTTGCTGGTCAACAGTTTGTTTTTCTCCATTATGTAGCAACCAGGCATTGGAGGAGAAGGTGAGATGATACCGTCTTGTAGATTTTCATTTTCATACAAATACTGTTTAATATTACAATATTTTACTTTATGTGTTATTGTGTTTTCTTTAGTAACACCTCATCAAGATGCCACGTTTTTGTACACTGAGCCACTGGGCAGAGTTATGGGTGTATGGATAGCTTTGGAAGATGCTACAGTCAATAATGGCTGCCTTTGGTTTATCCCAGGATCACAAAAGGGTGAATTCTTTAAACTTTAAAATATACCTTAGCAAGCTGTTTTGAAAGTCATAGTTAAATGATATGTTTATGCAGATGGCATAACACGACGTATGGTGCGTACCCCAAAAGGCACCTATCCACTGACAAACTTCATTGGTCAGGAAAAGACATATGAAGAAGATAAATTTGTCCCTGCACCAGTTAAAAAAGGTACATTTGGAACATAATTGACAATTTACTTGCCTTTGTTACACATTCCTGCACATTAACTTTTTATTTGACAAAGATTAAACAGACAGGTTTATTTTATGAACTCTAATAACTTAATAATTGCTGCAGGGGGTGTAGTCCTTATCCATGGTCAAGTAGTACATCGAAGTGATGAAAACAGATCAGAAAATTCTCGACATGTCTACACCTTTCATATGATGGAGTCCCAGGACACCCAGTGGAGTCCTGAAAACTGGTAAGTAAGGGTTTTATTTACATGAAGAAATAAAATATACTATACTATTACATTAATACTATTCGTATTTTCAGGTTACAACCTACCGAAGAACTCCCGTTCCCCCTCCTCTATACAAAATAAATTACGTAAATAAATAAACATGTCAAGTCAAACCTTTTTATTCTGTTTATAATTGTCATTGTAGTCACTTTCTTCCAGCACATTGGGCCCATTATCACTGATAACTTTCTCAGCAGATGGTTTAAGTTTTCATTGTAAGACTATAATAAATTAGCATGTATTATAAATAACACGGCATTGGAAATACTCTGAAAACATGTAAGCATTTGAATAATAATAAATTGAGAGTGACTGTAGTTCATCTGTCATGGTATCGTGCACCTTCACCTTGCTTTCACAGTAAAGATTAAAAAAAAAAAAAAAAAAACTATTAGTAAACTGTCATGCAGGTACAATGTCACAATAATATGTTTCTGATAATGATATCCAAACTGAACGGAAATGCTGTTCTGGGTACAATAACCCCTGAAAAGGAGTTTTTTTCAGGTGTTTCTTACACCTACATTTTACAAAACAAAATATAAGGGCTTTGTAAAAAAAAGCCTTAAGTGATGCATGGGCTCCTAGGCATGTTTTCATACTATTGTTTTCAACTGTAAAAAATATTAAGGCAAACATATCTTTCACATTTCACAAATAGGCAAACTTTACATATTTTACATCAAAGTCTGTTCTTCAAGGGCAATATTATTTAAAGGGTTAAGGTAGTACCATTTTGCTTGCCAGTTTTTACGTCAATAATCTTGAGAACAAAATCAATCAAATCATTGTGCTCTAAAATTTGAATGCTTTATATCTAATAAATGTCATGTCAGGTGACAGAAACAATGCATTATATTGCCAACATGTAGTTTTTGGTTCTTACAAAAGATTTTGCTTGTGTACATGACAATTTCTGAACATTTTGTAATAGCTTGTCGTTTAAAGCAACAGCAGGATGAAGAGGTACAATGGCAGGAGGAGATTGTCGATTTGTGCGGTGTATGCTTCTAGCATGGCCACCAGAGTGATGGAACCAACAATCCATGAGTAGGTCGAGTTCAGATTGATATTCCCATCAAAGATAAGAAACAATGCCACAGCAATGATCTGTGCAAATACTGATGTTGCAGTTCCCTCCATGGTTTTCTTTGTGCCTGGCCATCGGATCTCCCCCATTGTGCTGCCAAATACAGAGGCCACGGTGTCTCCAACGCCAACAGCCAGCACACCCGCATAAGGCACCAAGCCCCCTGCACCAGGGAGTACCCCTTTAGGAGCACAGGGCCCTGGGAACAGCCACACTGGTAATGACATTCCCATGAGCAGATAAATGTGTGTGAGGATGAGAGGCCCAGAGTCCCTTTCATCCAGGAATAATGTAAGCAACTGCCGTAGAAGCTGTCCTAGTGGTCGTATCCGGAAATAACGCACATATTCCAGGAACAAAAACACAGCAAGGCAACCTACAGATGCCACATGGAGCAACTGTCGGTCGTAGATCAGGCCAGGAACATATGTGGCCACTACAATCAGATGGAAGTACTTTCTGACTACAGTTGATGCTTGATGTTTTTTGGAGCCTGACTGTCGCTGATAATTTTGATGTAGAACAACACAGGTGGCCCCTACTGCAAGTAAGACCCAATATCCCAGAAGACACAGTCTCTTGTCATTTAATGTGAGAAAGTCTATTAGCCACATAATGGGATGACGTCTAATAAACAAAGCCAGCCACGGCAGGAGGATTCCAAGGCCCAGGACAGCAGTCATTATGTGAAAAAACAGTGATGAAACCCATGTTTCTGACTCCATGAAGCAGAAGAGTAAAGCAAAAAACATTCCCAGTAACAAAGAACCCAAGACTACCACTGGCAGTAAATAGTTAACTGGGTCACCTTTGACCTCTGCCAGATTCAGTGAGCGTTTAATTAGCTGGTTCACAATGAAACTGATTCCTCCAACAATGAGAAGTGCTTCTCCGGGTGTGAAGCAGCGAGGCAGGAGGTAAAGCACAATCAAGCTGAGATACACAAATATTAATAGGACTTCCAAAACTTCAATGACCTCGGAGACGGTGAGAGTCTGTTTTGTTGTATAAACTATGGCACTGGCAGCCATACCTGCAATAATGCAGGTGTTTGTAGGCAGAGGTCTAGTGATGCCAAGAGCAATCAGAGAGAGAAACAGAGCCAGCATCATGCCTGTTATTGTGATGACCATGGAGAAGCGCTCAAAGTAAACATTTCCCGAAGCAAAGCATTTTTCTCTTAATGCTAGTCCAAGTAGGGGCATGACCATAGAGGCTGGGACAATGCCACTGTTTGCAGAAGGGCGAAACTGAAATACAGCCCCTCCTGATTTGAGCAGACGGTCCCATTTGTGTTGAACATAGAAAGCTTGAATGATGAGGGCTATACTACACCAGGAGTGCTGGTTCCAGACTACCAGGTGAACACACAGCACCACAGCTAGAACCACAATAGACTCCACTATTGCTGGGTTGATCTCCATGGTTGCAGGACCAGAGCGTCAAAAGTTCAGGGATCCAATCAGATGATGTGCAGCAATGAACCTCTGTCACTTCCTCGGTATGAGACCATTCATCCTCTGGTAGGGTCTCTGGAATAGTTAATGCACCTGAAAAATAAAATGACAATGTTTAGGATATTAATAATAAACTCAATCAGATAGAAGTTGTGAGACAAAAGCAGAGATTATTTGATGTCATCTTACTTATCAAACTGTCAACCCTCAAACTTACCACTGGAAAAATAATATATTTACATATTACAGCGATGGAAACCCAAGTCACAGCTGCAACGTTTTATTACTGTGGGGACTGACTTGATTTTCAACAAGAGGGTAAATTTTTAAGGTTTAAAATAATGTATGCACATTGTATTACTCAGTATAGGAACGAGTCAGGCTAACGACAACACAGCTGCTCATTTACACTGAGAAAGAGCACACTGTGGCTATAACGCGTAAATAAAAACAAACAATGCATACATACCGCCTAAATGTTGTACTATTTCAGACGTAGGACTGCCCAGTATGCTCTCTGGACACAGATTAGTCTTTTATGTTATCGACTGTCGCTTTTCTCACACCCAGAAGGAGGGGGCCATATTTGACAGCGCGGTCACGTGGTCTCCTTCTTAAAGGGGTTTTGTCTTGCTTCTTTTACATTGCAATACAGTGTTGAAAAAACCCTATAATGGTCGTAAAATATGTTTATCTTATGTTTAAGAGCAAACCTACGAAAAAATTCAGGCCATGTTATGTAGTTTACTTCAGTTTTTAAGTCGCATTTTTAGTACAGGATGCAGTTTCAATTCAATCAACATCAACTTCAGGCGTAAACACCACCAGGGTACAATGTACAAGTTATAAAACACACCTACAATTTATAAAACACACCAGAAAATCCAAATGAAGAAAATATATGTACGCCAGAGGGCAATGGTGAGACGATGTCAATACATCACGAAGAAGAAGAAGAAGGAAAAAAAATGACGTCACTTTCAAGCAGCCAATCAGAAGTCAGAGGAGAAAATGGCGGATTCAGGGGTGGTCGTCAGGTAAGAAGTTAGCCATAAACCTTTAATAATTTACGTATTCCTCTTAGAAGTCTTCAAATAGTGTTGGTTCTGTTCTTTCACTGTTTTAGTTTGTACAGTTTTTTGCTGGGTAAAGTAGCACAAGTGTTTGGTTTTACAATCTTGGCAGTACCTTGCTAATTTAGCTTAGCATTTGCTTAAAATTCAAACGGTTTTAGTTTGCGGTGTGTTCGCCACATGACAACAGCTGACATGTGAACGTGTTTCTGATGACAGAATTAAAGCATAAAATGTAATAATAATAAATAAATAAATAATTAACACTAAATACGTTTTAGATGTATCTTTGATTGGGTTTATTCAGAGAAACTATAAGCTTTGTAGCCACCACTAAGATAATATGAGAAATGTTAATATCCCCAAAACATTATGTTATTGTTGTTGTTATAGTACTTAATTTTGAAACACACCTGCCTCGTAATATGAGATGCTGATAATAGCTCCAAATTGTCTTTATTGTCATTGTGTTTTAAGGAGCTGCAGAGAATTATGGACTATACTGTTGGGAAGATCTGCATTACGTGAGCCAGTATGTATTTTTGCATTAGCATTGCACTAGTTCACTATGTTATTTTCTTATTTATTTTAATTTTGCTTCATTGCATCATATTATTTTCACCCGAAAGGCACAAATAGAAGAGGAGCTTGATAAACATTGGGACAGATTACACCAAGGTCTCAGTTACTACAAGCCACCCAGGTATAGTCACACACTCACACACATGTCACACATGTCTTACTAATATTACACAAGAAATAAACGTATTTGTTCCAAAACTAGCTCTTCATCTGCTCAAAAGCTAAAAGAAAACAAAGATGTTGCTCAAGCATTGAAGGATTTTGGTCTCAGGATCAGCAAGCTATTGGTGAGGATATATCCTTGGTCTACTGTAAGGTTAAAATCAAGGCTGTACACTACATGATTAATATTGTTTGTTCGTGTGTTTTGTTTTTTCTGTATCAGGGTCTTGATGAGCAACAGAGTGTACAACTTTTGCAGTGCTACTTGCAAGAAGACTATAGAGGAACACGAGATTCACTAAAGGTGTTTGATTTAAATGTTAAACAATTATGTGAATATATTGGCTAATAGACAGAGATTTTTTTTAAATTTATTTCCTACAAAATAATTAAAACAAGTTTGATGAATGTCTCCTGTACAGGTTGTACTGAAAGACGAGAGGCAAAGTCAGGCTCTTCTTCTAAAGGTTATGATCTGTGTTTGCTTATGATCTGTGTTTGACTCAGGTTCTCATCGTGTGCTTGCATATTTTTACAGATAACTGACTATTACTATGAGGAACGTGTGTGTCTGCTTCGATGCATCCTCCTCTTACTGACGTACTTTCAGGATGAGCGACATCCCTATAGGGTAAGAATCATGTTAGTATTAACTTATATGTTCATATGATATGTTGTTGATGTCCATTTCTGCACAGGTGGAGTACTGCAACTGTGTAACTAAACTTGAAAAAGATCTAGTGAACAACTATCAAACACAGTTTAGAGAGCTTTTTAATGCTGAAGCCCCAACATGGGAAACCCATGGACCTCTTATGGTGAATATTTCTCTCTTAAGTTACAGATATAAGTGTCTTTTAATTTTTAGTTTTTGTAATTTACATTTTGTACTTTCAGACGGAACGTCAGGTTTCACGATGGTTCTTCCAATGTTTGAGAGAGCAGTCTTTGCTTCTTGAGATAATTTTTCTTTACTATGCCTATTTTGAGATGACCCCATCAGATCTCTTGAGCTTCACAAGAATGTTTAAGGAACAAGGCTTTGGTTTGCGCCAGACCAACCGGCATCTGGTCGACAAAAGTATGGATGCTCTGGTGGAACGTATTGGGTAAGGAGTTTTCAGGCAGTTAATTTATATTTATTTAATTGATAATTACTCTTTTTTTTGTTTTTTTTTGTTTTGTATTTTAGCTACCTAGGCTCTCTTATTTTGGTTGAGGGAATGGACATAGACTTTCTTCACAAAGTGTGCTTTGGAGGATCGTACTGAACAGCATCAGTTTTCAAGTGCCATTGATGTAGTTAAGGTCATTATCTAATTTGTACTGAAACATTATTGATGTTGAGACCTTAGAAAGACAGATTTTTTTTTGTTTCTTGCATTTAAGGTGATGGACCAGCTACTAGTTACATTTGGAGACATTCACCATCATGGCCCTGTCCTGTTGGCATGGGTCCTATTGAGACATACACTGAGGCCTGAGGAGACCAGTCCTGTAGTCAGAAGAATTGGCAACACTGCTCTGCAGCTGGGAGTTTTTGAATACCTCTCTACTATGCTTAAAAGTCTTGGAGCTTCAGGAAACAATGTAAGAAAATATACTCTTTTACAAAATGACATTGTTCAAATTTTAAGGCCACAACATTAAGAGTCAGTCAACAATAATTATACATTTTTTCCCAGTGCACAGCAAGCACAGCAAAAATGTGCATCTATGGCCTCCTGTCTTTTGTTTTCACTTCATTTGAAGAGGATAGCCTACAGGTAGAGCCAGATTCCAGATATAATTTTACACCATAAAATGTAATAATTTAAGTTAATATATGAAAACAAAAACTCCTTTCACAGACAGAGAGAGGTACAACTGGTTCTCATCTGATTGATGCTGCCTGTGAGGTCCTCTCTGCTCCCAGTCTGGCGGAGATCTTCTGGGAAATGGTGAGAGTTTGCCACATAATATTGTTATTATTAGTCAGATACCCCATGGTGGTGAATCGAGTTTGTAGTTTGTGGCTGGGTGATTTAGTCTGTAAGAATTTTAGGTTAAAAAGATGTATTTTAGTATTTGTGAGTGAGACTGCATGTGACTGTCTGTGTGTTGTATGATTGAGTGGAGGGGCATGAGACTGTTTTTTAATGACTGTAAAGCGCTTTGTGTTGCATTTTTTGTATGAAAAGCACTTTATTTATAAAGTTTGATTTGATTTTCAAATTCATAATGGTGGAGCTGGATTTTTTTAATGAATTGGTTAAATTCACATTTCTTTCAGAAGCCCAACATGGGATTGGGGATGATTTTGGACAGTGCAGTTGGGACGTTTCCTCATAAAATTGCACCTTTGTTGCAACTACTAACTGCTCTTCTGTCAAACAAGACTACAGTCAAAAAGGTATACAGACTTTATGTTTGCTCATTTACTGCTGATTGTGTTTTGTCTTTCCTCACACTGCTCTATAGTTATAATAGTTATTACATACAGTAAATATTTCCGATTAAAGAAGAATTTTCTACTTTGTGTTTATACTGGTGTTGCTTTTTACCTACAGGTTTACAACTTTTTAGATAAGATGTCATTCTACACAGAAATTCACAAGCAGAAACCCAATGACATAATCTCCAAGGATGATGAAACACTGTGGAGAAGAAGGACACCAAAACTCCTCTATCCTCTTGGTTGGTGTTATCCTTGATGGCCCCAAATTATTCAAGCCTGTTTTGTTACTTTCCCCAATAATGAATCTGTGTCAACAGGATCAGGGCAGACAAACCTGTGGCTGCCTCAGGGTGTGCTCGGCCAGGTCCAGATGAGGCCTGAGCAGGACTATGTGGTGCGCTGGGATTATTCCTACAGCGCCTGGACTCTGTTCACATGTGAGGTGGAGATGCTGCTTCATGTTGTTTCCACAGCAGGTATGGTGCTTTGTGTAACAGTGTTGTCACTACATCCTTAATACTTTACTTATTCGTATTTTTACTAGATGTTCTTTCGCATTGTACTCGTGTGAAGCCCATCCTGGACCTAGTCCATAAGATCATTAGCACAGACTGGTCTGTGTCGGACTGTCTTCTACCACTCACTTCCCGCATCTACATGCTTTTACAGAGGTAAACATGGTGCCTAGATGTGAACTGCAGTACTTTAAAATACTAGTCAGGATTGTGACTCTATTTCCATTCTTCTTGTTGTAGATTGACATCAGTCATTAGTCCCCCAGTAGACGTAATTGCATCGTGTGTCAACTGCCTGTCTGTTTTAGCTGCAAGGTTGCCTGGAAAGGTAATTTGAAATTACTTGCGTTATGACATTTGTCTTTTTATAATTTATTTAAATGTTGTCTCTTAGGTGTGGTCAAGTTTACAGCACACAGGTTTTTTACCATTTGCATCTAATGCACTGACCTCTATGGCTCAATGTATAAGGTAAATCATCAATCAATATATTACAATTATATTCGCTCTTTAAAATTCACAAAAATACAAGAAACTAAGACACACCTTTGCAGTGCTGAGGGAATGAAAGCGGGCAACTATGGTAATCTGTTGGTTCAGATTGAGCAGCCAAGAGGGGAATATCCTGTGACCATTGCCTTTCTGCGACTTATTACAACTCTGGTTAAGGTTTCTTGCAACATTTTTATAACATTTATAGGCTCACTGTCATTGGGAGTTTTATTCATTCTTACTTTCTTTTAGGGTCAGCTTGGAAGCACACAGAACAATGGGCTGATACCTTGTGTGCTCTTGGTATTAAAGGAAATGCTCCCCACTTATCACAAGTGGCGGTATAACGCCTATGGAGTACGTGAGCGAATTGGTGAGTAGTTATTTTTAAAACAATCAAGTATATTCTATAATGGAAATAATAACAAAACAAACTGTTGGCAGGCTGTCTAATATTGGAACTTATCCATGCCATTCTCAATCTGAGTCCTGAAGGAGAGAGTCAGGGGAGGTAAGTTATACTTCAGACCTTGTACCGTAGTATTCTAAATGTAAAGAATTTTGTGTGTGTGTGTGTGTGTGTGTGTGTGAAAGTTGTCATGTTTTGCATTATATAATTCAGTGATTATTCACATGTATCTCTTCCTTCAGCACTCCTACTTTGCAAACCTTATGCATCTACAGTTTGGCAAACACTGAGGCTGGTCAAGCCATCGTCAATATAATGGGGGTTGGTGTGGATACTATAGATGTGGTACTGGCTGCACAACCAAGCAGGTGAATAGCTTTTAATTAGTATAACGCCTTTGCAATTTCTGTTTCCACGAGTGAAATGTGTCTTGACTGTCATTTCTTATCTAGTGGTGGGTCTGAGGGTCCAGGCCAAATTCTTATTCAAACGGTGAAACTGGCTTTCTCTGTCACAAACAACGTAATTCGCCTGAAGCCTCCCTTCTGACGTGGCCTCGCCCCTCGAGCAAGCTCTGACACAGCATGGTGGGCACAGCCACAACCTTGTAATTGTCCTGGCAAAGTACATTTACCATAAACATGACCCAGCACTGCCTCGACTTGCCATCCAACTCCTCAAACGCCTTGCCAATGTAAGTACTATATTCAGTCCAAAAGCATGCACCTGGCGATATCACTCTAGTCTATAGTAACTTTGTGCTTACAGGTGGCTCCGATGTCAGTTTACGCCTGCCTCGGTAGCGACGCCACAGCTATTCGAGATGCTTTCCTCACACGACTTCAGAGCAAGACTGAGGACATGAGGATCAAAGTCATGATTCTGGAGTTTCTTACAGTTGCTGTGGAAACTCAACCAGGCCTGATTGAACTCTTTCTTAATTTAGAAGTCAAAGAAAGTAGTGAGGGTTCAAAGGTAAGAATGCAATGCATTTTATCTCGGGATGCACTGATGCATTTAGGAGGGGGACTGAACAATGACATCGTACTGCTCTGACCTTTTCCCAGCAGCAGAGGGACAAATAAATGTAGTGTGATTCAATAATATAATTAAAACAAAAACATTAAATTACATTTTCTAATAATATCTGTATTGGCTGAAAATTTTGGTGCATCCCAAATTTGATCTTGTGTTGAGTACTGGCTGTATTTGATAAAACACTGATTTATTGTGGCAGGAGTTTCTCTTGGGAGAATGGAGCTGTCTTCATGTGGTTTTGGAACTGATTGACTCAAAACAGCAGGGCAAATACTGGTGTCCACCGCTGCTCCACAGAGCTGCTTTGGCCTTTCTTCTTGCTCTCTGGCAAGATCGTAGAGATAGTGCCATTTCTGTACTCAGAACCAAGTAAGTTTGTTTTTTTTTTTTTATACAATATTTCTTTATTTTAAAATGATTGCAGTTTTAGAATGAGAACTTACAATCCTTGTTTTAGGGAAAGGTTTTGGGAAAATTTATCCACACCATTGTTTGGGAGCCTTCCTCCTCCCTCAGACACAGCAGAGGTATTTTTGTTTTTTTACACAAACATACACGGTGCATTGCTTGATCCATTTTTCATACTTTTGTTTTTAGCCTTGTGTCCTTGAAACCTGTGCTTTTGTCATGAAAATACTTGGACTTGAAATCTACTATGTTGTGAGGTAATTGTAGACAAATGATCATGTGGTAATTATTTTACTTGTTTGAATCTAAGAAAATACCCTCTGTTATATTTGTTTTAGTGGCTCTTTAGAAAAGACTCTTAAGGATAGTCTTCAGAAGTTCTCCAACAGTCGGCGCTATGAGTATTGGTCCCATTATGTCAAATCTCTGGTGTGCCATGTCGCAGAGATGGAGGAGGAGGGTGTCTGCTATTTTGCTGAGACACAGATGTTGATTGCAGCCTGGAGAATGCTGCTTATTCTTGCCACCACTCACGTATGTTCCAGTTTAGTGAAGTATTTTCTATCCAACGTATCAGATATTATAAAACTGCTTTCAATTTTAGTCTGAAGTGATGCATTTAACTGAGGATTCAACCAAGCTTAAGCTGTTTATGGATGTTTTGGATGGAGCTAAAGCTGCAGTAAGTTACTGTCATGAAGTTTTTCGGTTATATTTTCAGGGCTGATTTTACTTTGACATGTACTGTCTCCTTTAGCTCACAACACCCACATCTGTGCCTTGTCTACGTCTTGGGTCCATGATGACCACTCTACTACTCATTCTCCTCAAGCAGTGGAAAAGGTTTGCATTTCCTGTGAGCTTGGCAAATGTGGTCAGGAATACATGTGAAGCAACTGTTCTCTCTCCAGTGTGGTAGCTGCTGCGCCTGATGTCCTCTGCCCCCTCTCACTCATTTTGGAAAGTGTGCTGCAAGCTGACCAGCAGATGATGGAGAGGACCAAAGCCAAAATCTTCTCCGCTCTGATATCAGTGCTACAAATTCAAGGCCTCAACGGTACAAGATGGATTTATGTGATTCTTTTATTATCTGCTGACTGTATCTCTTTATGTTCTAGGAGGGGAGATTTCTCTGCTGCCTCAACTTTTACTGTCCGTCTGTGAAACCGTAAAAGATGAATCCTTGGCTCTCATTGACAATACGCGTTTACTGCGGCAAGCAGGAGAGAGCTTGGATGATGAAGATAGTATGGAAACAGACTCTCCTCGTGGTCAACAGAAGGATCGGAGAGATGGGGTGAGCAACTACTAAGAGTAAATGCCCTATTATATATGATAGTGGGCTTTTGTTTTTCTCATGCCCTTTGCTGTTTTTCTCCCAGGTCTGTGTACTCGCTCTGCATTTAGCTAAGGAACTGTGCCACAGCGATGAAGATGGAGAACAGTGGGTTTCAGTAATGAGGAAGGTACCAGTGCTTCCCTCTGTTCTAAGTGCCCTGGAGCTCAGCCTGAGATCTAAACACAACCTCTACTTTACTGAGGCTGCTCTTCACTTGCTGCTAACATTGGCTCGCACTCCACAGGTAACTAGTCCTTAATTCAACTGAACCATACCATTTATCCTGCCATCTTCTCTTGATTTTATAACATTTATTTTCCTCAGGGGGCTGCAGCAGTTGCTGGAGCTGGCATAACTCAAACCATCTGTCTACCTCTCCTCAGTGTATATGAAGTGTCCACTGTATCCCAGGTAGTAACAGCTATATTATATATATATATATTGAACAAATAGTCTTCTGTCAAAAAAATAAAATAAAACTAATATTTGTGTACAGAGTTTCTCACGCAAGTCCCAGGACTCTGCATGCTGGCCCAGTGTCTATCGTTTATGCATGTCCCTGATGGAAAGTCTGCTCAAAACTCTCCGTTACACCTTCATCAATGAAGCCTTGGACTTTGTTGGAGTGCACCAAGAACGCATACTACAGGTAAAAGCCTAAAGCTGAACTGCTTGAAAAAAAGAGTTAATTATTTTTATGTTTTTTTTTGTGTGTTTGTGTGTGTGTTTTTACACACATCTTCAGTGTCTGAATGCAGTTCGGACAGTGCAGAGCTTAGCTTGTTTGGATGAGGCAGACCACACTGTTGGCTTCTTGCTTCAACTTTCAAACTTCTGTAAGGAGTGGCAGTTTCACTTGCCCAAACTTCTTAGTGACATACAGGTAAGCTCAAAGATCTAGTCCTGTCATAGACTCCTGTCTTCACGTAACTGTGTTCCACAGACAAATCTGTGCTACCTGTGTCAGACATGCACATACCTGCTCCACAGCAAGAAAATGCTCCATCACTACCTACAGGTCAGTCCCCTTTATACAACCACCACCACGATGATTTTATCATATCCTTAAGTATATTTATGTTAGGCAAAAAATGGTGAGGCGTTGCCCCCGGGTCCCCTCCCACGGACTAGCCGGCTGCCTCAGACCCCATCTAAAGACGTGCCCAGTGGAGGAGAGAGAGAGGAGGTGGAACAGAAAGCCCTGTTGGCCATTCAGTGCAGTCTCCTTAAGATCCTCAGCAAGACATTAGCAACACTACAGCACTTCACTCCAGACTGCTGCCAGATTCTTCTAGATCAGGTTATTAATCTATTAACACATGTAATATAATAACAGTACACCAAGGTAACAAAAGGTTTTGTCTGAATTTGTTGTAGTGCATGGACCTGGCAGAATATAGGATCTTATTTGTGCTCAGTTTCACTACTCCTGCATTTGATCCAGATGTCCCTCCTTCCTTTGGGACTTTGCTGGCTACCATTAATGTTGCTTTGAGCATTCTGAGTGAGGCAAGTCTTCAGCATTAATATTGGGATATAAATATTACTTTGCTTATATCTGGGTTTTTACTTTAGATGGACAAGAAGAAAGAACCAGCCTCTTTGAGTATTGTGTCACTTGCTTCATCAGAGGAGATTCAAGCCCTAAAGTATGCAGCATGATTTTTATCAGATTATTAATAAAAGAGGAAAATTATGTTGAACGTAATGCTTTCTCTCCAGGTCATTGCTTATATTCACGATGGAGAACTGTTTCTATGTGCTGATCTCTCAGGCTGTTCGATGTCTCAAAGACAGTTCTGTCCCTCCCAGAGACAAACAACGGCTCAAACAGGAGCTCAGCTCTGAACTGGTAATGTCATGATGAAGCACTTGAGTGAAAAAAATATTTGCTCCAGGAAATTAGTTCATGTCATGTCATCTTCCTTTTTACAGAGTACTCTTCTGTCAAGCTTATCGCGACACTTTCGTAGAGGTTCTCCCTCCTCTCCTGCTAGTGGTCTCCCTTTGAGTCAAACCAAAGCTGCCACTCCCAAAAGCAGTCACGAGGGACAGGAGCCTTTTATCCAGCTGGTCCAAGCCTTTGTCAGGCTTGTACAGAGATAGACTTTTCAGTCAGTCACAGTATTTCTGTTCATAAAGTAAAGCAACTTTGAGGATGTGCATGTATTATCTTGTCAAATCTCAGAAATTACTTGCAGTGTTATGGTCTCAAGGCAGACTAGACACGTTTGCTGCAAGTAAACGACCATATTTTGCATCTCTTTCCATACTGCAACTAACTAGAGCGATTTTTGTAAGGCCTAGTTATATAGGTCACTGGGCATCAGAAGCAGCTGGCTGATGTTGCTGTAAATATACACAAAGGTTCCTTTGTATTGTCCACCCTATGTAACTTGTATTTTTATAATTGTTTCTAAATTGACTTAAAGAAGCTACCAAAGACATGCCTAAATTTGTCATAATAAAGCAACTTTTGTATCAGCAATTATTTTATTTTTCTTTAAAAATGCAATACACAAATTACTTATTGCGTCTTGAAACATGGTTAAACTCATATTTACACAAAGGCACTAAAAGAAAATGGTTCAAATCAATTTTGTTAAAAAAAAAATACAATTTAGGAAAATATTAAGTACCTATAAATCTCATTTCTCTTGCAAATAAATAATCTGGATTAGTTGACAGCAGGTTTATCTGAGTTGCAGAGAGCTACAGCTCTTCTGTCCCTTTAAAGTGCTGACCAGTCTCAAGACCATCTCCTGGATCTGACTGGAAATCTGTTACAGGCCAATCGCTGGGATCTCCTGTAAGAAGAATAAAGAATTTAGTACAGAATCTTGTTTGTATAACTATAACTCAAATTAAAAATAGCCTTAAAGGGCCAGGTTTCGGCTGCAGACCTAACTTGAACTGCACTAGAGTATTTGGGGGAGCTTTTTGGATGATGCTGGTACACCTAACACGTGTAAGCAGAGACACTGAGTACAAGTCAGCCTCAACTGGACACAGACCTCGTCCATCAGACATCACACCAGCATGAAGGAATGGTCATCCTGATACAGTGGTTGACGGTTTACATTGTAAAAGGGTGAAGGTCAATGATTCAGAAAAGGGCAGTATGAAAAGGACACTAAATCTGTCTGTTCATGCAGCATTATGAACGTATGCATACAGTAGGTTCAATTCTCTGCTGAACACAACAATAGTTTGAAAGTGGTACATGCATTAAAAAAACATCACACGAGTTTCATGCGCCAAATCGTCACTACCCTATACTGACCTTCAGCTGGTGATCCAGACAGACCTTTGAGCCCAATGAGCGTACAATAATTTGTCTAACATTTTTATAGAGAATAAGAAGGAAGAATGATTTTATACTAGTAGATGTAGTTAAAACAGTTTTGTATTTTGAGTAACACTAATCACACTTACCTCTAAATTTCCTCTTGCTTTCTTCAAAATCCCATGTGTCAAGGACACTACAGAGAAAAATTGGAGGGGAAAATTATTAAGAGGTATCCATTTACAAGAGACAGACTAGTAACAAAATTACATACACTGATCAATGATGACCCTCTCCATTCCCTCTTTGAGCTGGTTGGTTGTTCCAAGACGTTTAACAGCTCCACTCAACATCTTCTCCTGCTGTAGGACTCTGTTCTTCAGCCTGGAGATCTCTCGTTTCAGCTGCTCATCCTGAAGTGAAGGTCAGCATGAATCAGTCTGGATGTCTTTATAGCAAGGTCCAGCTTCAGTTCAGTTCTGAAGTTGTGCACTGTACCTGCTGGTTGTGACCCATGTCTCCCGTTGTTACATTGACGGGCAGAGACACTCGCCACAGTAGTTTGAGCAGACGGCTGGCCTCCTCCAGAACGTGCTGTAGTGAGTTCACATTGGTGCACAAACTCTTCAGAGGCTTCTGTTCCTGAAAGTAATCAGGTAGTTTCATGTAAATGTTTAATTTATAATTATTAACACACACAACAGCTAATCAAGTACCTTGTCTGAACATTGTTCCTTAAAGAAAAGTATATACTCTTGCAATTGTGTGTCCATGCTGTGGGAAAGTTTGCGCCCTTCTGAGATGTGTTTGCGAAGAGCAGTGTAGTCCTCAATCAAGCCCAAAATATGGCGGCCATTGCGATTAGCCCACATGCGGTGACCAGGTACCAGGCGAGAGGGAGCACCAGAAGTACTGTCCATCGAGCTACCACTCAAAGATCCTCCATCAACTACAGATTGTTGTTTTTGATCTGAAAACAAAACATAAGAATATGAATAACACCAATAATCTTTATTTTACAACAAACAAAAAAATTGCATCAAACCATGGATGTTTCTAGCATGTTCCCTGTGATGAGAAGGATTCAAGTTGTCCAGACCTTGTGTCCTGACTGCCTCATCTACAACAAATGCAACATAACATTATTTTTTTACTTTGAGTTCTGATTATTTATGATAAACCTAGATCTCTATTATCAAAGCCTAATGCACCTAAAGTTTTTTTCTACGTATGGTCAAGTTAAATCAGATTTTTTTGTATAGGACATTTTAACAACCACAGCTGTCCAAAGTGCTGAACATCCAACAGTGAATGCCAGTACAGTAATAAAACAAAACTAGATTAAATAATAAAAAAACAATAATATTAATAATAATTAAAGATGTACATGGCCTTCACCACCCCTTGCAACCGATCCTGCCTCTCGTCCCCACTTCCATTGCCCCTCTTACAGGTATGTCTTCATTGGCTTTTTTGTTCAGTATATTGTGGGAACGTGTGCACCAAATTTCAATGGTCTATGAGAAACATATTTGTCTTCCCACTTAACCAAAGCCCATGTATTTCTATGACAAAATTTGGGATGTCAATGGTGTAAAAAAAAATTTATATTATAATTTTTCGCAAAAAATGGGTCCCATCCAAATGGCCGACTTCCTGTAGGGTTTAAGGTGGGGTCATAATTGATTTTCTGGTTTGGGCTCCCATTGGCCCAACAAAAATTTGAGTTTGAGGTGGTGCTACTGAGCCGTGTTTAATTTTTTCTAAGGGTCTTTGCTCAAAGTTAGAGCTGATCGAGTTCAAATTTTCAATACTGGTTACTAGCATGGCCGGTTTTCTTTACTACTTGATTTTTGCAATTTCTGTGCTCCTGTGCTTTTAATTAGTCTAATGATAATAATAATGATAATAATAATAATGATGATAATAATAACAACAAAACAACTATTATTATTATTACTATTATCATTATTATTATTATTATTACTATTATTATTACTATTATGCATGTATGTCTGTCTCATCTGTTGTGTGTGTTTTTTCCATAGTTGTAAAGTGATATTACCTGGAGAAGAGAGCAGGTAATTGATGTTAATGGTCTCAGAGTGGTTCAGTCCATGGTTGATCTGCTCCTCCAGTCTTTGCCTCAGAGCATTGTTGGTCTGGATGCTCCTCTCCAGCTGAAGTCGCAAATGTTTAATTTCAGACATCAGCTCTCCTAGGTCCACTGAGCCAGAGGAAAACGCAGACTCCTCTCCACGTGCTGTCACTCCATCTTCTGTTTACAGAAAATAATCATTAAATTATTATAAATTAAATGCAATAAAAAACACTAGAAGTCAAGAATACATGTTAAAATGTCTACACATGTAAAAAAAACCTAACTATTTTGTACCTGTAGATTTCAGATCTTGGCTCTTCAGTTTTTCATAAACCTGCAGCTCTACACGCAAAGACTGGAGAAGATGGTGTGAATCCGCCAGCTGTTGACCTTGAACTTTCACTTCACACTGAAGCCTAAAAATTCAAATAAAATTGTTTGATGCAATAATCTGATTGTATGGTAACTGAACTGAAAAATGCAAATAGAAACCTAAATATAAAAAAAGCTATAAACAGGAGATATTGAGGTATTTAGAAGGAAAGTGGTGTCATACACACAGTACAGGTACAGTGAGCTCCAGGTTTCATTTATACCTATCTGTAAACTTAGGGTAAGAGGTCACCATCTTTCAGGTACACAGGAATGCATGCTTGAATGGGCTTCCTAAATGATTCTCATATTTCAGCTTTGACAAACAATATTGCTGACTCTAATAGTCCAATGAAGTGGTCATGTGTCAGTGAAAGTGTATAGATGCCATCTAAATGGTTCAGTCATATGTCCATGTTTGTACCTCTGGAGCTCCTCTTTACTGGAGAGCAGAGAATCTTTTAGCTGAGCATTTTCTTGGCTCATAAACTCCAGTCTCTCTTGCACTTGCATGTTGTCCTGCCGCAGCATCTCGCACTCCTTTCTGCTCTGCTCCAATTTTGCGGCCCTTCTAGCCAAAGTCTCACGTAGTTTGTCATTCTCTTTCTGCTTATCTGCAATAATAGAAAGATATGTACTAATATTAGATTGCTATTTTAGGTCATTATTTACCTGTATCTGTAATGTCTGTTTACCTTGAGACTCAGAGATCAGCTGCTCTTTGGAAGTATGTTGCTCATGATACTGCCTCTCTTTGGTAACTTGACTGTGCTCCTCACGGTCTTTGATGAAGATGTGAGAGCGCACTAGGAGATCAAAACTATGGTCATCAGTAACAGAACAAGGTCTCTTTGTAAAGCATATGCATTACAAGTAGGAAAGTACCTGAGTCTTTGTGCACCTCTGAAAGCTTCTTTTCCAGTTGTTCCCTTAGGCTGTTGTTGTTTCTAATACTTTCTTCAAGTCGTTGACGCAGAACTCGGATTTCTTGTAAATGCTCCGCTAGTAGGTCTGTCAAGAATTCCAAAACAGTTTAATTTGTATTGTATTGTTGTTATTTATACAATAATATGGGCCTAACAACACTGATGTTAGTACCTGAAGTGAGTGGACAGTCCCTTGGAGAGGTGTCTGCCCCTGATGTGGCTTCAGGTCTGGACTCACTCTGACCTTGTGAACCGCTCTGAGCCATGATGGTACACTGCAGGTCTAGTTCACTGCGCAGCGTGGTGTTGAGCTGCTCGCTGCTCCTCAGTTGTTCCTGCAGCCGAGCGTTCTCCCTGTGCAGGGCCTGCAGTCTGCCAACGGTGTCACGGTGATCAGACCCACCCCTTTCCAAAACTCCACCCCCTTCGGCTACCGTCCATTCAGTGGAGTGCGATCGGCCTGGACAATGTAACATGAAGAGCGGACTAAGTGATGTACATGGGCTCTTAACAAGGAGAAAGTTTAGGGAATGAATGCTTTGAAACTACTCCAGTTATCATTCTAATTGACAATAGTAATTTATTCATAAAGAAATGTGCATTAAAACATTGAACTGGATAGGTGTCACTGAATAATGCAACTTTAAGAGGAGGTGGAGTGTAACTGGACACCCGCTGTGCTCCTCACCCTCTGTTGTTGTACGTGAGGCCTCAATGGAACAATAAGTGTCTGAAAAGAGCGGTTAAAGGCTGTATCTAAGCACTGCTAGTCTCAATGGGGTGTGTAAGACTGCATAATTAACAGTTGTCCATTATATTATCCTAAAAATTATGCATGATAAAAATGCATGTATTATGATTGCACTCACTCATTTGGAATACATTTAATAAAGGAAAAAAATGTACATAATGACGTACATCAGTTGTCTAGGCTTACCCTGTGCTGGTTTGAACTCCTGGCTGCTGTGGGAAGATGAGGACGTCTTGCTTGAGTGGTGCAAATTAGGATGAGAGCTGTGGTGACTGCCTGAACTTTGACCACTGGTTTGATTCTGTAAGTTTTGGATGAGGCGGTTCTTTTCCTGCAGCTCTTTAGTTAACCTGTAAAATTCGAATTGAGTAAAATGTGTTATATGATCATGAGAAGAATAAAGTATCACCAGAAAAGAAACGATAAACACAGAGTTTTGAAAGAAACTAGAGGCACTACTAGTCTACTAATTCTAGAAAATAAGTTGGAAGTAGGAAATAAAAAGGTCACTGCACATTACGTCTTCAACTAACTCACAGGTCCAGCTGGTCCCTAGTGCAATCAGCCAGGGTGAGGTTTTGGTGGACTAAGAGGCTGACATGCTGCTGTAGTAACTCCCTTTCATCCTCTAGATCCACTCGTAGTCTATCTATTTCCTGCTGAATTTGAGCTGGGCTGTCAGAAGGGGCATGTTGCTCATCACTGCTCACATCAGGGACAACGATACAACAGCATTTCACATCCAAACAACCGTTCGTATTAATCAAACTAATAATTGACACTTAAAATGAAGTGAAGTTAGCTGAAGCAGTGATCCATTTTGTCCTCTCCATGTTTAATTCACTTAAAAGCAGGATGAACATAATTAGAAACAATAACACACCTGTGTGAGACTTTTGCACCGTGTTCACTCCCCAAAAGAGACTCTCCTGTTGAACAGTAGAACAATTATGTGACTGTGATTATGTGACTGGTTTCTAAAACACTTAAACAAGTTATGCTCACAGTAGCTGAATTGTGCCCACACGTCTAGACAGTCTAGAAAAGTGCAGTGAATGTACTTTTAAACCTAATAATGCATTAGTCTTATGTATTGCTTTTTCAGAAGCTCAAAGTCGCATTACAATTTTGTGCATTATTCATTCACTCACACTTACTATTGTAGCCACAGCTGCCCTGGGGCAGACTGACAGAGACAAGGCTGCCAATGTGCGCCATCAACCCCTCCAACCCCTCCGACCCCTCCATCCCCTCCATCACTCACACATGTACCACTTTCATACTAGGCAATGTGGGTGAAGTGTCTTGCCTAAGAACAACAACAGTTTTTGCCAGTGGCTCCCCACTGTGGCATCTGAAATTCCCAGTAGTCTCAATGGATTTTCCCTGTTTATTTATGTCATGTATGGTTATATACAATAAAAGCAGCATCATATAGAAATAAAATAAATTACCTTCTGAACGGTGTTGACTTCTATCAAGACGTCCTTCCAGACTGTCCATAATCGCAATGCTTCTATCAAGCTGCTTTTTGACCTCCTCCCCCATGAGGTTGTCCAATTTAGCAGACTCTATCAGATTACTAAAGGCCTTGCCCAAGTCCTCAAGCTGCTGCCGTTGCAGGGCTCCCAGCCTCCGACTGTCCTTGATCTCCTGTCTCAGCTGGGACAGCTCTCTGGCCTGGGACTGAATCAATGACTCCAGTCTGTGGTGGACAAACAACAGTGTAACATTGTACCTTACATCAAGAATCTAATGAAATCAAACTCAGACCTGGCAGGTGATGTTGAGCCACTTCGACTGTGAAGCAGGTCACTTGTGCTTAAGCCGAGAGACGACCTTCTTTCAGAGCTGACATTCAGGCAGCATGTTTTGTCCTTAAGTGCTGTTCCCTTTAAATGCATGGATCTATTATCCCTTTCTTCATCATGGGGTTCTGCATGGTCCTCTTCTCTAATTGCTGAAGGTTCATACGTGCTGATAACCACATCACTGGACAATGAGCTTCTACGTAAACTTTTTATGCTTGCCTAGAAAGAATATGACACAATGCACTCTAAATAAACATGTTTATCATGTGCTAATACAGTGTTCAACAGCAGACTACATTTTTAGGTTTACCTTAGTGGAGCTCAGAACAGGGGATGTAGGGTATGTGGTGGATGCAGAGTAAAGGTTTTCTGTAGAGGAAAAAATAGCCTGTTCCTGCTTCAACAGGGAAGGCAGACTAGATGCGCCGCAAATGGGTTTAAATCCGACGTCCAAATCTGTGAAACAAAATTACATACACATCTCATCAGATGCTATTTTACAATATTTGATAATGGGGTCTACAAAATGCAGGAGACATTCCCAGAGAAAACACATGCAGTTTTTGTCAGTAAGAAACCGTTAAAACCAAGAACAGTGCAGCAGTTATTATTAGACCCAACCAGAAAAGAGCAAACAGTCAGATTTTGTCCACTCTACATGCAGAGATCACCCTGTTAGTTTTCAGACAGTCTGCCTGAGAGCCAGCTACCTGTGCTACTGCTCTCCTCCCTATCGTTCTCACTCTTGGCACTCGTTTCGTAACCCAGGTCCTGCAAATCGACCTGCACGCCTTTCTCATCTTGTTTCAGAGCTGGCATTTGAGGCAAGACAATATGTAATTAATGGGTTCATTGACCAGATATCGCATTAAAGCATGTTAACAATACAAGAGTAAAAGACAGGAAATATGGCACATCTTACCTTTCGGTGTAGCTTCTGGACTTGGTGTTTTGGACTGTGCTGTGGCTAATTTCTCCTCTAGGTTTTTGCAGATCTTTCTTTTTTCCCTCAGTTCCTTGTGAAGAGTCTCGATCTGGTTCTGCACATTTGGTGGTAATGCTTTGGTGTTTTGTAAAGGTCTCTGCACATCTGACAGTTTTTGTTGAAAACTGCTAAAGACTTCATACAGGATTTGTAGGTTGTGATGAGGACCTTGTTCGTGTTGATCTTTTGATTGAGGTGAGCTGGAGAACTCTGCATTGTTAGTTTCAATACCAAACTGTGTGATGTCTCCAAGGGTCTCTTTTTCATTCAATGCGCTCTTTAACTTATCTAGACAGGTCTGCAGCTCAGTAGAGGTCACTAATGAGCTATTTGTACAGTGTGCAGTCAGAGACGCAATGGCAGTCTTAGTGGCATTAAGACAGTTCATTAGAACAACCACAATTCTTTTCTGTGAATCACTCATGTGAGAACCTACAGTCTCAGACTGGTCTGACGGTGTTTTGCTTGAACTATCATCATTTTGGCCGACTCTCACAACAGCAGATTGTAATATCTCTCCCGGCACTGTAGAGTTTCTGTCCCACAGTGCATTTGGGGGTAGCTCATGACTAGATCCAGACGAGTCATCTTCGCTTTGTTTTTTGCTGTAGGGATTTCTCTGCAAAACAGCTTTGATATCAAGACCACTCTTATGATTTGAACTGTGACTTTTTGATGAATTTAAAACTTTATCAGCTTCATGGAGTAGTTCTGTTAACTCACAAATATACTGTTCCTTCTCACTTATGGCATGCTCAAGTTCAATGTATTTGTTTTGAAGTGTGGCATTTGAACCACTTAGGTTAGACCCAAGAGCACCCTGGCTATCTAGACTGCAAGCAGTTAAATATTCAATAGTGGACTCCGCTGCTTGGAGGGCCTCTGTATACTGCAGAATGAGACGCTCTTTTTCTTGAAGCTGGGTTTGGAACTCCTTTAAGTCTGCTAGTTTTTCATGAAGTTCACTGATTAATGCCTCCTTATCTTGGCACTGCTGCTGAAGTAGCTCTAACTGTGTTGCTAGAGGAACATCCGGGCGGACTGCTACAAGAGGTTTCTTTGACCTCAGAGCTACTGTCAGACACAGGTGAGACATGGGGAGAAGGGGCCAGACTTTGATGAGAGGCAATCTAAGAAGACAATATGCTGATCGCTTTCATGGACCGCATCTGACAGCTGATGTTCAAGTGCAGCACCAGTAGTTCCAGCTCTGCGCCTCACAGGGACAGGAAGCCGAGATTGTGAAGCCTAAAAAAATACACTGAATTAAACAACTTGTACACATTAAAATAGTGACAAATTACACTTTAGCTTACCCCAACCCTTTTGTGACAGGACTTGGTGCCAGTTTTGTGTTTTGAACCAGTAGATGTCTGCTCTGTTAGCTCTTTGGTGTTAGCTTCCTGGATGCCAGCTTTGATAGATTTAGTTTGGTCATTTGATGTCACAATTTTTGGGGGATGGGTCATTTCTCCAGTTATATGTGCCCGGTCCATACCATCACTGCACACCTCTGAGGCCTCCACACACTCTTCTTTTGGCTCATGTGATGTTTGTTCTTTTATCTGTATAGTTTTATCAAGCTTCCCTCTGTAAATGAGAAGAAAACGTATAATTCAGAAAAGAAGGCAGCCACAGTATGGGGTAATTATTTGGATCGGCACAAACTCACTTGGAGCATGACTCAGACCAGGCTTCACTGATTGGACTTGAAATGGTAATATCATCCACACAAAGATCCTTGTCTTTTGTCTCGCAGCCAGACCGAGTTTGTTCTCTAGTCTTATCAGCTGTATTTTTAATACGGTTTTTACTTGACAGGTCTTGACAAATATTCTAATTTGGGAATGATACAAAGCAGTTTTAGCTAAAAATTTTGTATTTTAGTTATGAGAACAAAGACAACAATCATACCCGGTCCAGTGTGGCATCTGTCTGGCTCTCTTTATCCTGGTAAGTCAAAGGCAGCTAGGATAATGACATGGAAGGCGAGTATGACGCAAATGATTTGATAAAGAAAAAAATAATGGTGCAACAGAATCAATAAAACACTGCACAGTAACAGTTGAATGGCATGGTGTGTCTAATGTGGTGTGGCAACAAGACCAATTTATGGGACACAGAGATACAAGAAAACAGGTTAGGAGAGGTAAAGGAGAGAAGAGACAGCTTGAGCTACTGTTAACAGATTTGTTAGTTATCTAAGAAAGCAATTCATAACATAAAACTACATTAGGCAAGAAACACAACATGCTTGAAAAAGCGAAGGCTTAAGACAAAAGGTCACAATATCAAAAGGAATTAATATGATAGATGTTTAGAAATGATCACAGGTATCTACATACTTGTTAGGTTTGTGTTGTTTTGATAAGAGAGTATAAGGTTATCAACAGTCCCCTTCTTATGCTAACCTGTTTCCAACTGATTCGTGAGCCCATCTTCAGCTCCTCTCTACCAGGGCTTTGAAGATGAGACTTTTCCAGTGAGCTTAATCTGTTCTGCAGGTCTCTGTTTAAAGCATGTTGTCTACTAATATAGTCCTGGAGCTCTGTCACCTGAAATAAAATACATTATTATATTTAAAAATAGGCTTCACTTATTACTGTTGAATGAATGGCGTGTTAACCTTTTCCCTAAGCTCCTGAGAGGTTAACTGTGACAAACTGTCATCCTCCACTTCTCCAATACAAATGCTCAAATAAGATGTCTGGTCACCTAAGAAAGTCAAGGAGTCACCTGAAGGACAGAAACACAAAGTGCATCTTTACATAACCAGTTTACTGATAATGTAACTTGTCCTGTTCTTCATAAATCACCCACTATCATTGGTTCCACCCACACCTCCTCCACGATTCTGGATAGCCCCCAAACGAGCCTGCAGTGACACATTCCAGCGTTGTGCATCTTCTAGTTGGTTTCTCATGCTCTCAAGCTCCTTAGGGTCAATACCGTCAATACCTGTAGAAGAAAAGAAATATTATGAACAGATTTCCGATTGCTGTACTAAACTATACAAAAAGCTGTACATTGAATACAAAATGTTACATTTATACAAAATAAGAAATACAATTCTGTCATATGAAGATTTAAGAACTCTTTTATCTGATTGTGAGTCTAGGACTGGACACACTTCCTATTTATACACCTGAGACACAAGTGAAGGGATCAGAAAGCTACACGGGGGTTCTGACAACTTTAATCAGCCTTAACCTCTGCCTCCATGGCACTGTGAATTAATGCTCTAAACAACATTAAGCAGATTATGTCATGAGATAATAAAGTTAGGGTGCCTTTATTTCAGGAGCATTACCTTTCACAGGCATCAATAAATTATTATCCAATAATATATTTTATAGGATTGGGATATGAATCAAACACAAAACAAAACAGTCATGACAATAAACGTGATTGTAACAATGTGAAAGACAGACTAAGGTCTTTATTTAGGTTAGACAGATTAAAAATGAGAGTGACAGTTACAGGACCATAAAATCTTGGAACAACATGCAGGTTTATGGAAAGACAAAAGAACAAACATTGAACAGACATGAAAGACAGACGAGGTGAGAAAAAGGATGTGCAGGGTAAACAAAATGAGATTAGTTGAGCAAGACAAGATTGTATTAACCTAAAATGTTTGTTTTTATTTCATTTTCAAAATCATCTGCAACAAAGTGTGTTTGCACTGCACCTTCTCCGAGTTTGGCCCTGTGCATTTCTCTTTCCAGGTCATCTCTAAGTTCGTCATTAGTTTTGATGCTTTCCTCTAACTGCTGTCGAAGGAGTTGCACAGCTGTCAGCTCTAGCTGTAGAGCATGGAGACGTTGGGCGCTGAAATTATACATTTTTTTTTACATTATTGTCATACATTTTTATACTGAATTTGAGTGTTATTGTCATTTAGTTTTCCAACCTGTCCTGCTCTTTAACAGTCCGAACCAGACTGGAATAAAGCTGCTGTTCTGTCTTCAGGGCTCTGTTGAGAGCCTCGTGCTCCTGTTGCAGGGCTTTAAAACTGGGTATAGTCTAAAGTAAATAGATCCAAAATAAACAAGATGATATATGTCAGGGAAATATTACTATAGAATGATTACATTTTCTAAAGACTTTAAAATTACCTCTTCTTTGTTGTCTCCACCAATCATGGTCCTCTCTCTCTGTGGAAGCTTAGGAGGAAATCTCTCTGTTCCACTGCTAGTGGCCTGATCATGTGAATCCTCCTCTAAAGATTCAGACTTCTGACCGATGCGTTGGTGGAGTGCCTGTAGAAATAAAGCAATTCATTATTATTCATACAATTCATTTCTTGTGCTTAAAAGAAAAAGTTCCAGTTTCTTACATTGATGATCTCATCCTTCATCTGTAGAGTGGCAGTAAGGGACTCAATGTTTGCAGTCTTACTTCCACAGCAAACTTCAAGCTCATTTAACAATAACTAATTTTGCAGATGAAACCAAACAGCGTTTAGAGCAGTCAGAAGTCAAAGCCAACTCAATAATACACTTTTTTAACTATGATGTTTTTTATACTCAAATTTACTGACCTTCAGTTCAGTCTCTCTTTTAAGAGCTTTGTTCAGTGCTTCAGTTACTTGAAGTAGTTCTTTCTTGAGAATGAGAATTTTCTTTGGGAGTGGAAGAGTGTCATCTTTATTTTCTTCAGTTTTTGTGGACAGCTCAGCTTGTGGAGCAAAAAAGGGATATCCATAAAACCCATCTGCCACACAATATTATTGTTTACAGTTGTATAAGTTTAATAAAACATCTCACCTTCTTTTTCGTTCAGTTTTTCCTGCATAATCTGAATGGTATGTCTGAGCTCCAGAACATGAGCAGACTCCTCTTTTTGCCTAATCTCATTAGAATACTGGTCTCTGTCCTTTGCTTGTTGAAGAAGTTTCTATACATTTTACAAACAATGCAGGCAGAGTAAAGCAGCATAAAGCAGAGTAAATCAAAAGATGTCAGAACTGAGTTTCAAGATGATATTGTGTTGAGCTTACAGTGATGAGACCATCTTTTTCATCCAGTCGGGCTCTGAGCTCTGCAGCCTCTGACAGAGCATCCTGTTGTCTGGCTGAGCATTGTCTCTCCACAGTGTTCAGGTGCTGCTGCAGGTCAGAGAGCTGCTTCCTCAGATCGTCAATCTCCTGAGTGCGCTGAGACATCATGTATTTGTAATGTTCACCTGACTCCTGAAAAGACAAAAAACATATCCAGCTAATTTCAATGGCATAATAGGGAAGATCCTTTGCCAGTGATATGGATATTAATTATTTTTATCCTTTATAATGTATTAATGACCTTAAGAAGTTGATCCTTGCTGTTTATTGTAGCTAGGAGCCCTTCTACTGCGCTTTCATTGTCAGCAATCAGTCGTTCCCTGATTTTAACAGACTCTGTCAACATGGCTTCAGCAACTTTCAGTCTTTGAACCATCTGTTCATCAAGGTCCTGTGTGTGACTTTGGGACTGACTCAGCATTGAGGTGGTCAATTCCTAAAATACAATAATGTATAATATAGTAATGTTTGACTGGGAGATTTTCAGAATTCTATATTATGAACACTAAACACATAAAAATGACTTTCAGCTGACCGTCAAATGTTTTGTTTTGCCTTCTAAAGAAAACTTAAGTTGATTGACAATGGAGTCCTTTTCCCGCAAGGAGCGACTCAAGTTTTCTTCTATTTCTTGCTTAGATCTCTGCAGATTCTTCAACGTGTTGGCAAGATGCTGTAATTCCACATCTTTCTCTTTTATCAGGCTGTCAAGACTCTAAAAATACAGCAGAATAAACAGAGCTTATAAAGCCATTTAAAAAAACGCTGGTTAAAAAAAAAATACTATCTACTCACGTTAATAGTTTCTTCATTGTGGGAAACTAAATTGTTTAGTCTTTCCAAGTCTCGCTCTTTCTCTCTTAAAGACAGCTGCAACATGTGTATCTCATTATCTTTGTCTTCAATTGCAGCAAACTTTTCATCTAAGGCTTGCTAATATGAAAAAAGCATAACTGTAAACGGTGACAGTAAACAGTTTATAGCATGACTGATTTAAATAATCTTACAACTTACTCACCTCCAGTGCTTTATCCTTCTCTTTAAGTTTTTGTCGCAGCATGGTGAGCATGCCGTCAATACCCTCTGAAGATTTGCTGTGCTCCAAGTCTCTGATCATATTTATGTATTCCTGACAATAATCAACAAGATTAAAATAATAATACGTGTAGACAGTAGAGTAGTTAGCTGCCTTGTATTCTGTCTCACTTGAAGCTGTTGTTCTTTGTCCATTAGAGAAGTCGTGAGCTGTTGGATGGTCACCTCATGGGCAAGGACCTTTTGTTTTGTTTGATTTAGTGCTTCCTGGTATTGTTGCTCTAAAGCACTTTCTCTGTCTTTTATATCCCCATTCAGCTTTTTAAGCTGATTGTTTAGGTCCTGCAATAATTCAATAAATACTCAATCCAAATTATAATATTATCAAATGATTACTTTTTACTCACATTGAGGGCTTTGTCTCCTTTCTTCTTTTGCTGCTGCATGTCCTCCAGTTCCATCTCCAGTTGTTCTTTGGCCTGCTGTAGAACAGTCAGTTCCTGCTCCTTTCTATCTAGTGCACGCTGGAGCTTCTGAGCCTCAAGTACCTTGGCATGATGCTCGCCTTGGAGCTGGGCCAGTTCTGTTTGCTTCTCCATTAATAGGTTCTGATGCTCTTCAGCTCCCTGGAAATGCACTACAATTACTTAGGTTGAATAACCTACCTAAACAAAAATACAAAAGTTAAAGATCTACTTGGTATTTTTGTAGCTGGGCCTTGTGTGCTGCTTCTCTTGCTTTTGATAGTGCTCCGTCCCTGTCTTCAATCTCATGATACAGCTCTGCAATCTTTATTTGGTCAAAGATCATAAATAGGTTATAGTTCAGTTTTAGTCTGTGGGCCCGATCTGCAGTTTCAATGTTAAGGAAGCAGGTGGCTAGACAAGCACATAACACTAGCTCTGGTCTGGTGTTTGTCTCCTTCCACCAGAGGATCTTAACAGTCCATATTGTATGGAACTTGGTAAATTTTGTACACATGTAATTTATTTACAGATTATACCAATGTTTGAATATCATACATTTCTCATTCCATAGCATATAATCACAGCTGTTTTAAAAATGTATAGCCACATCAAATCATTTTTTCACATGTGCATAATAAAACAGCAATATGATTTTTTTCTTCAGTTTTTAACAAACAGTTATTTTTATTGTACCGACATGCCCTCAGTCTTGGTGATGACACAGTCCATAACAGAGCCACTTTGTCAGTAGCTGTAATGTGCGATGCAGAAGATCAGGCCCTATTTTTGTTTATTTGAATGTAAACTCACCTCATTTTCTTTTTCACGAAGGACCTGAGTGAGACCTTGAATTGTTTTGTCTCTCTTAAGTGCATTTTTCTTCTCAGAATTGAGTTCATTTTCTTTCTCCTCCAACTTTTGAGTCAAGACCTGTTTAGACATAATGTACGTGCCTTATTAGCCAAATATATATTGCAAATAAATAGGATAACAACAACATTTAGAATATCAAAACTATGTAATATAAAACACAAAGTACCATAGTTTCATTCCTGATGTCTTCAAGTGTTTTAGAGAGGATTTCTTTGGAATTCCTTCCTTGAGTGGCCTCCTCAGTTAGTTGTTGATTGAGAGACTTTAAACGATTAAGTTCACTCTTCTAAAAACAAAAAAAGAAATAAATAAAAGGAAAATAAAATTGCATTACATGGAGACAATAAACATTTTTAGCTCTTACAAAAATCATGATGTACAATGTAGCCAGTGATTGATCAGCACAAAAACAAACTACCTTCACTCTAACAGGAGTGTATTCATCATCAAATTCTTCTGCTAATTCATGCAAAGTCCTGTTATCTTTATGTCTGCAGTTTGAGGGAGGATGGAGGCGAGTGCTAATGACTCTTCTCAGGATAGGAAGACGGCTCCCTGATGGGACAGTGATTTGATGTGTACTGATACAACAGAAGAGCTGGATCAGATCAGAGATGATCGAGGGTTGAGTTGAGCTCTGGATCTTGGTCTGAGACTTTTCCAAAGAACCAACAGGAGAGTTCAGTCTACTTAACCCTTTGACTGCTTTAGGTCTTAGTGCAGACATGTATTCTGAAGCAAAGTCTCTATTGAGCGAATGCAGCGATGTAGAGCGTCCTTTAAATCCATATTTGGACTGCGGACAATTGCGATGGACCAAGTCTGGGTACATACTTTGTGAGCGATGTCGTGTGCCTCGAAGACTGTAAGACCTTATGGGGTCTTGATACTCCGATCCAAACTTTATACCCCAGTGCCCTATACTTTTACCAGCTATTCTGTCCAAACTCACACAGCGTCTCACGCGACTCTTTGGGTTTGTTCTTCCTGCTTCTTGATTTTGGCCTTCAATGGTGTGTTGACCAACAATTTCAATACCAGGACTGGTAACAGTTGAGGAATTAACTTTAGTTTTGGAACAGCTTTCATCATTCTTGTCCATGTCTGGGTTGTTCTTTTTGTATACGTGCACCATGCACTGTATAAGATGATCTTTTTCAGCTTGTAGCTCTTCTTGATGTATATGGTGTAGTCATCTTGTATATGGCTGATGTCCACATCACATTTCACCACCTTCTCGAGTTGAAACACACATTTCCCACACAGAAACTCACTCACCCGACCATCACGGGTGACCTCTCTTCCCAGCACATGAGACAGTATCACCTGCAGCTTGTTTTTGGTAGAAGGGCTAAAGATCCAACGACACTGGTTTCCAACCAGACGAGCCCGACAAATACGACACAGGTCCTTCATTTTATCTGATTCACCACTCACTTAAATAAAGCAGTCCAACACGAAACAAACAATAATTTAGCAAGTAGCAGCAACTTTCTGCATCACAGAGAAAGGCCCAAAGCTTAATGACAGTGCCGTCTAAAATAAGCCTAAGCTCTTAATAATCCCTGATCCCGCCTTCCATTTCCTTGCTGACATTGGATAACTCTAAACTGATGTAGTGATGTCAACAAGAATCATTTTTTAAAGATCTCCTTCATGTCACCAGTCCAAGGGGAACAAAAGAACAATATTAGTACAACACATGACAACCATTATACTTTGGCCTTACATGGATTTAGATCAGGACGCATTACAAGATTTCAATTTTACAATGATTTTAGTCTTTCCCAGTTATCACTAGTTTCTTTACAGCACCAATCAGTTCATGTATGAAGGTTAATAACTTGAAATGACACATTTATGCAGCGGAGAGACACTACTAAACCTCATTCACAGTCAAGTTCAGACTGAAGCAGAAATTCTGTTACAATGGTGTTAACAAAAATATTTGTGATGTCCAAAACTGACCTGAGATTCTGAAGGAACTTTGCTCCGTTCTGTTATCAATTCATCTCTTAAAGTCTAAAAAAAAAAAGTAAATATATGACAACAAGAGACAAGCAGACTTTAGAACATATTAATGTGGGCACTTAAACAACCATACCTCAATCTCCAACTCTTTGTTTCTGATGAGATCGGTTAGTTGTTTGACTTCATCTGCTGATGGTGCATCTCTTGCTTGTTCTGCACAGTTTTTCATCTGTAAATTGGCTTTATTTAAATTATCCTCAAGTCGGTAAATTATACTGTGGAGAGTTAAAAAGAAAATAATAATTTAGTCAAAACATACAGGTATGTAAGTAATTAACTTTAATGCCATATACTGACTCATCTTTCTCCTTCAAGGCTTCCTGCAGGTCGTAAACTTCGTTAGGATGAGAAGCTGAAGTGCTAGCACTTAAGACCTGAAGCTGTTTTTCCATGCTGATACTTTTACATTTTTCCTGTTCAGCTATCGATGCCATCCTATCAATCTCCAACTCAGCAGCTTGCAAAGCCTGTGGTGACAAAATATTAAAATGGACAAAAAATTATAATATGTGACCAAGTAGTACATTTTTGTTTAAGACATTCTAACCTGCTGCAAGTCTGCAATTTTCTTGTTGAAAGCATCGCGAAGAGCATCCATCTCTTTCTGAGCTTGCTCTCGTACTTGATGAGGCTCTCGTGAATCACGGCCAGCTAGACTCTCCAAAGCTTTTCTGACATTACCAGGGCACAAACACATTCAGCTAATTCCTCACAGATAAACAACTACTACTTAAAGTAGAGGACACTTACGAGGCAGAGACCAGAAGCTCCTGCTTTTCTGCCATCTCTCTCTTCATAGACTCCAGCTCAACCTTCAGCTCTATATTCTAAAAAATGAAAATAAACATGATGAAATTAAATTCAAACAAAGCAAAGATGACGACACCATAATGATTTTTTTGTTAAACTACATGCTACTTTTGTTCAATAATTAATTCTGTAAGTAAAGTAATTCACCGTCTTAAAAATGTCCTCAGTGGAGTCATCACATTTCTGTTGCATGCGTTCCTCCATGAAGTAAATTCGCAGCTTTAGGTTAAAGTTTTCTTTCTTCAGAGCTGTAATTTGCTGCATAAAATATAAAAACACAACATAAAAATAATAGTCAGTCAAACTAAACAATGAGTTACATGCAAAAACATTTAGGTGTAAGTAATGAATGCAAAATGCATGGTTATTCTTTTACTGAAGGGGGACTTTGTTTGTGCGAGTGTGTGATGATGTGTGCATGTGTGTATGTGTGAATTAGACTGAGAATCATTGTGCTTGGGGGCTGGGAAACATCCATCTGTTAGTGGTAGCTGGGTACAAAAAGAGAGAAGGTAAAAATCTAGACCACTATAAAATTAATCCCCCTAGAAAGCAGACACAAGAACCACATGCCAACAAACGTTTTCCTAATGTACTAAAACAATACAGATTTTCTTGATCCCCATTATTGCAACTTTCCTAGTGAGGAGTTGCAATATTTACTTTGGCCTATGATTCTATATGAAAATGAAACATATTTTATGGGGTCAATATTTATTGTAGGCATCTTTGTTTACAATAGTGTGCATAAATGCATATGATGATGTAAAAGACAAATTTTGTAATAATAATATAACTGATGATATAACTAACTCTAGATAAATACTAAGTACTTAAAATTAACATACTTAACCCTTGCCATTTCAAACATAGATCATTTTTGCTGATAACCATTTTGGCACAGTATAATAATGCATAATTAGAAATTTGTCTTCAATAAATTTAACTCAGGGTTCTCTGACATACCAGAAATTACTTACATTTTCGTAGTCTTTCATGGTGAGAACTTTGACTGGAGACATCTTTTCAGGAAAGAATGGAGCTAAGCACAAAAGAGAGTATCTTTCTGCATGACTTGATTAAACAATTCAATGTTTCGTAACACAAGCATTATTACAAATTCTTGGCTAATTTATTTTAGTTACATTTTATACTTGATCTTAAGATTTGATTTTGACCAGGGATATCAGACTACTAGATAAAAAAAAATATTGTGCATCAATAATAGTTAATGTCCACACAGAGTATACTATATAGCCATCTTTTATGCATCTTAAACTGAGCTCTTCTGTGGTGTCAGTGCACATGACTCCCATTAAACTCATTAATATCTCATGAGTTTTAGACTGTCAACCACAGGGAAAACCTCATACCCCAAAGGCAAATGGGATAACAGCGTTTTTGTATCTTTTAGTAAATAAGGATACACATTCATTTATGAGACAACAAACACATGATGTCGTTACACGTACCTGTCATGCTTTCAGTGGAGTACTCCGCAGCATCCATGGAGTTTGTCAATCGGCAGCTGTAAATAAGAAAGTCTTATTAGAAATATATATAAATATATTTCTTCTTCATCATGAGTAAAAAGGATGCTTATGTCTAGAAGCATCTGAAATGTGTTTTCTGTCATGAATCTGTGCCACATTACTCACAGTGACTGGCTGCCCTGAGGATGCTCCAAAAATAGTCTATGCACAGCCACTCTGTCCCAGCCTCAACACTGGGTGTAGTGAAAAGGGAGCATGTGCCAGTGGCAGCATGGGCCCCGTTGTTATCAGAGAATGGTCATGTCGAAGGCTTTCACTGATGGACAAATAGTCTGCTGTGGCTCTGTCATCGCACAACCATAAGAGAGATGCAGAGCACAAAGAGCGCAAACATCAGCCACACACACACTACACTAGACACTAAAAACCAAACAGGGCTGCACTGGATGAGTGATCACCATTTAAAATTATGTTTAACAACTATAAAGGTCTATAAATGCCTCAAATATCACAAATGACTTCTAATATTAACATGTGATATTCAATAATTATGTTTTCTATTACAATAGCATATTATATATATTTTAATATATATATTTTGGTACAATAATAACAACTAAGTTAAAACAAAAATGTACATGTCTTTATTTACTAGCCAAACTGTGTCAAACAGAAACTAAACCAAGACCAAGTCTAATGGAGCTCAACTGTGACCGCCCATGGTTCCAGAACTATATTTCCCTTTCATTTTTTTTTTCATGGACTTAACAAAAAAAAACAAAAAAAGTTAAAAAGTTTGAAAGCTTGTTCAGGGATAATCAGCTATGTGTCAACTATTGACCACAAGACCTGTAATTTTATTTAAAATCTGTTTCTGAAACTTTAAACTGCATTTCATTGAATTTTGCTGTTTAAATGACCTTTTTGAACTTATAAACTTGTTGGTATAACACGGTTGTTTTATGTCTTAGAACTCTTAATATTTGATTTTTTTTTTCAGTCTATGGGAAAAATGAATGCAAAAGTTACTTCCAGAACCTGACTGAGCAGTCACTGATGAGCTCCATGGCCCGTGCCTTCTCTTGATATTTGAATTTTTCAGTGGAAAAAAATTAATTTACTTCCAGTGAATATATTTACTTCCAGGACCAGAGAACTGTTGAGCTCCATAATGAAAATCATGAATACAACCTGCCTTTTTAGTACAAAAATGTTCTTAATAAGAACTTTCTGTAAAATGGGGAACCTAGTGTTGTTGTGATATATTTATTTTATTAAGATATTGGTATTGTGTCAGGTAATATTGCATTATCAATATCAGCCCTAATATTAACTAAAATGATAATGTGATTACCAATTTGCTCATCACAACATATTTTTCACATTAGAAGCCCTTTTACATTCTCATTATGCTGTATTTGTATAAAAAAAAAATTACTATACACAAACGAGAATTTATGCTATTAAAATACAACATCCAGTTTAATCCAAGGATGCCTGGGTAAGTCCTGTTTTATTCAGAAGCAAACAATTCAATTCACTCTTCACATTTGATTTCATTCACACACTATTTGATC
The DNA here is from genome assembly GCA_019594935.1 of Periophthalmus modestus. Taxonomy (NCBI): domain Eukaryota; kingdom Metazoa; phylum Chordata; class Actinopteri; order Gobiiformes; family Gobiidae; genus Periophthalmus; species Periophthalmus modestus. Next base: position 40,467,939 of record JAIEZT010000054.1, read on the forward strand.
TTGGATCTTGTTAGCTTTTGCTAGACTAGCTTTCACTACCGTTTTGTACTAGGGTTGTCACGGTTTTTATTCTGCACTTTTCTCCTTTAATGTTAAATCATCACAAATAATCTTCATAGAATTATTATTATTATTATTATATTATTATTATATTTGTTTGTATTATGATTTTTAATGTCCTTCTTATTCTGTAAAGCACTTTGAATTACTTTGTGTACAAATTGTGCATTGTGCTATACAAATAAACTTGTCGTGCCTATTACTATACTTAACCTGAAAATCGGAAGCTGCAAGACTTGTAAGCAGCAGGAAGTCAGAAATATGTGCTTACAAGGATTCACATAAACAACCAATTTCCTGCATTTCCAATACTCAGAAAGCGAAGATAAAAAGTATAAAGACTGCAAGTGTTAAAACATAAGTATGTAAGTTCATCTAACATCAGAAGACATCTGAAGCACCCAACAGAGCACTAGTAGTTTCAGGGTCATAAAGATCCTCACCATAGTCATACAACTCGATTAACATCTTGAATTACCAGGTACGCTTCCCACCTGATGGCCGCTGTACACAGAGCACAGCTGGACACGGCCCGAAAACACAACAAGCCAGACTCTCATAAACACATTAATAACATAAAAATGTTAATACCTTAGCTTTTAAAATAAGCAACTCAAAACAGAGAAACCTTGGTTCCGCTTTTTAGAGAAGAGTACAGTCACAGTGACATTCCTGATCTCACTAGTTAGAAAGAAATTCAATATTTAAATTTAGTAAACAACTGGTAAACTACAGAGTCTTATATTTGTTATACTTTTAACGTTATATAAAAGTTTAATGGTGTGTGAGTAACGGTGTTTTGCTCATTTCCTGATTATTCTAGGCAGTGACAGTCTGATACGTTATAACAGTCATTACTGTCGGAACAACGCTCAACCGTAATCGCATTTGACGTTTGTTACAGAAGCTTTGTCTATTAAAACGTATTTCTGACACATAAGACATCCACTATGCTAGCTAAAGATTAGTTTAAACAAAAGCCATATCCGTATGGGTAGCATCGTTCGCCAGAGTGTTGGGGTCACGGAGATGTTTGTGTTGTGGTTATGTTACATGCTAATGCTAAAGTTAGCAAAGTTAGCAAGCATTCGTTTGTTTAAAAATTACCTTCCATTTAAATCCACTGGGAGTGTCAAGTCGTCTCCCACGACAGAATCCATTATTTTAGGCTCACTTATTTTATGCCCCTGCAAAAATCCATAAACTATTTTCACTGGCTTAGGTTTAAAAACTCCAGAAGCGGGCGGAATTCAAAATAGTGCACAGTACCGCCATCATGGGCTGGTTCACGTCACCACCGTGCACGAGGACGGTGATGTGTTCAGGTGCCGTTCGTAAAAGAACAACAAAAGAAGTCTTTTGCGTATTATTCTGTTTAATTTAAGCCAAGTGTCATGCTTAACCTATTAAAGATGACATATTATGCAAAAGCATATTTTAGAGCTTTTAACCATGCTATAATGCTGGGTTGTCCTCATGATACGCTTCTTCGAAATGTTTTCGAATATTTATATTTTCAGTAATTCGTGCATATTTGAGTAATCTGTATTGTCCTGAGAGACTGTTCTGTTCTGCCGACTTCTTTTATTGAAGGTACACAAATCTGAATATAACTTTGGGGCATTAGGTAAACATATTTCCCCTGAATGTGTGACGATAGTGCGGTATTTATAATGAGTTCAGACTGAGTCTGTTTTAAATCTGGTCTGGATTAGTCTCTGAAGCAGAGTCAGACAGGGTTGTGACAATAAAATAAATCAGACTCTGTCAAGTTATATAAAGTTAAGCAAGTAAGCAAACACCAGCCTCCAGTTAGGCCTATATGAAAATCATGTGCTGTATTACCGCCTTTGTGTCTGTCATTGTTTTGTCACTTTGCTTATAAAATACAAGAATGTTATGGGACTGATCGGTAGATTTTTGAGGTGTGTAGATATATGTCTATGCATATCATATATGTATTTGTTTTTATGCAACTGTAATAAAGAGAACTTATGGGGATTCATACATTCTCTATAATCCAGCATCATATCAAAACATTTTGGTGTCAGACTGACCTTGACCTTGAGTTCTGAATAAAATTTGGTAGCAAAAGTACATACAAACCTTAACTGAATGCACCCATCTCAATGATCAATCTTAAATTAGCCCATACTCTCTTCTCTGTAGGTTGCATGTTTCAAAATAGTAGCCCTTGTTGATAAAAGTCTGGAAATGGACATTATCTAAGGGTGTGCAATGCATTGACAATTTGTGATCTGATTGATGACAATATACACATTTCCATTTCTAATCTAAACAGATAAGATTAAGCCTACTTTATCATCTTATTTGGCCTAAATGGGCAAAAGGTTTGGGACATTGAAATGGGATCTCTGTACAGAAGATCACACTTTCGCAAATTATTTCATAAGTGTGTACTTTTGCTAGGTAGGTAAGTAATAAGTAGGCTCCAGGCTCCAGCAAGATATAATAATTCACCAGTATGTCGTTGAACAGCCAGTATAAGTAAATAGAAAAAATAGGTTTAGGATGAATCATTATATAAAAGTGTTATCAAGATCCATGACAAGAAATGTCGACTATTCCATCACTGTCATATTCTTGTGAAACATAGGTTGCTAAGTTTTGAAAATCTGATCATGTTTGCAAATGTTCGTCTCCTGTTTAAAATCATTCATGATTCTGCTGCTCCTCCACTAAAACAGTTTTGTGTCTCTGAGCTCTGAAATCACCTCCAAGCCACTCGATCCACTGTGCGTGGCGAGTGCAGGATCCCTAAACGCAGGACGGCATTTGGAAACTCAGCCTTTTCATGCGTGGCTGTCCGTCAGTGGAACATGTTACCAACAGAGCTGATCACATGTACAAACTATGACACATTCTCATGCCTGGTGAAACAGTGGCTCCTCTCAAACCAAACCTGTGCGATAATGTGGACTGATGAGTGTCTGGAGAGAGTGGGATGTTCTGGAATGAATGAATTGTATGATGATTTTGGAAAAGGATGATGATTTTAAGGTGTTGAGAGAAGTGGGTGTGAATGAAGATACAGAACTGTTCTGATGCTCTTGTCATTATAAAGACATTCACTTTGTATGTTTGATTTTATGAACTATAACATCAACCTGCCCAGGGACTACAGGTGGAAATTAGCACTAGCGCTATAACCTGGTACAATGCATCTCTCCTGTTTCGGTTAATGTAGATTGTGCACTGTCCCTGTCTCATTAAATAAATAAATGAAATGAAAATGAAATGATGAAAGTGCTTAAAGTGGTAAAAGTAACAACAATACTTAGTTCTGGCTCGACAGCAGCAACCAATCCATGTAAGTGTTGCAAGCATGTCATTTTTAACATTGTATAGCACTAGCACTTTTTATTGATTGTGGTGTTCACTGTAAATAATAATATTTATACATCAATGATGATAATGACAATAAGCATAATTACTTGGTTTTATTGTGTAAAATATGCATGTGATGACCCGGAAGCACACTAGTTCCACGCTAGAGCGCGGCAAATTTAAACGGGCCCAGTAGATCACACTGATTGTAGAGAAGCAGCCACCAGGCTTGCGTCTGTGCTGCTGTATGTGGGGACGTTGATCTGTTATTTGCTGTAAGTGTTTCTGTTTTTATATACTCCGTCAGCTTTAATTCAAAATAATCTATATTGTATTTTCACTACAACGTTTTATTGTGTTTCACTAGGGCTCTTCTTCATGTTTGTGACTACACTGCACCTCAATAATGATGTAAAAAGGGATCTATCTCCTCTAATCATTTTTCAAGAGTGCAAAATCGTGGTGTTTTCCGCCCGGTTGGATTAAGTTGTACGGAGTAACCATTGGGACTATTGCTGTGGACTATTGCACCACTCGGCACTTGGCAGTGGATTTATTGAATGAACCACAACGACGGAGCTAGCGCGGAGCTAACACGGAGCTAGCGCGGAGCTACTGCCAATGCTACACACCACTACATCAAGGAACGCAAACCACAAACAAGTCCAAGGTAGAGCTGATAACTTTCCAGTCATGTCTGCCTCACAACAACAAATGTCTTCTGAGTGGGAGAATATGTTTGAGGAAATAGAAGAAAAGTTAATCACCTTACCTGCTTTGGAGCTTATTGACATTTTGTGCCATGTTGGAAGTAAATATTAATGATGAAGATAAGGACTCACCTCGAAATTGAGAAGACTCATACTTCAGCATTTGGACTGTGAGGATGTAACTGTGCTAGAAGATGGAGGAATGTCTTTATTATTAAAAGTAAATGATCGCATTGATGAACTGAAAACGCTGTCAAAGTCTGGTCCCACATCACCCCGGCACCCTCTGGTGGACAAAGTTGGAAACTGCATCAAACACTGAACTGGCTGCAAATCAATACACTTCTTTTCCCAGTGCTACATTTAATGTACCTGAAAGAACTTTTGTACAACAATTATACAGAAAGGACTTTAAAATAATTGGGCAAATTGGGGAATATAATCAAAAGGACAATTTGGGATTTGCAAGTTTAGACCGACAAATCACAAAAGCAATCAAGAAAGGATATGATGAATGTGATATTGTGGACGCTGTTTCAGGCTATTGCTCCTGGCACAAAACTCAGAAGTTACCTTGAAAGTAGAACTGACCTTTCACTGCAAGCTCTGAAACAAATTTTACGGACTCATTTTATTGAAAAAGATGCCACTGAGCTGTACCACTCCCTCACTCGTGCTGCCCAAGAGCCTAAAGAGACTCCTGTTCAGTTCTTGTTCGAGCTATGGATTTAAGACAACAAATACACTTTGCCTCGGAGAGAGCGGACACTGGATTACAGTACAGCCCAGAGCTAATTCAGAATCAGTTTTTTACAAACGATACTCACTGGACTCCAAGATGACACCATCCGCACGGACTTAAAACCATACCTCCAAAACCAGGGAGTAACTGATGAAGTCCTGCTGGAGAAAATGACTGCTGCCTACAATCTAGAAATGGAAAGGAGGAGCAAGCTGTCAACAACAAAGGCCAGAGTGAAAGTATCAGCAGTGAGTAATGAGTCACCCAGTACAGTTTCAGAGAACCATGGTCATCAAAGTAACTCGACAAGTAACAAACAGTCAGATCAAGCCCAGAAACGTGACACACTGCTTGAGAGGGTGGACCAGGGAAATAAAGCCATCTGTGAGGCAATTCAGAACCTCACCACTCAGCTGTCTAGCCTGCACCAGCTCCCTAGACCCCAAGCACCACCATCACCACCACAAGCAAGAGGGCAGGCCAGGCAAAATTATAGCGGGCCACAACCAAGAAACACGCACATACAGACAGTGTCGACAGTGTCAGCAGACAAATCAGGAGGAGGAAGATGTGATCACTGCTATAAATGTGGTAGTACAGACCACTGGGCCATCGGTTGCCGCAGAGTTCCCAGAGGTTCCACAGCCTCCATCAACAAAGTTGAAAGCTCGGTACATCTTGGTAAGATGCAACAAGACCGGTTCTGCACCACAGCGCCCCTCACTGGCAAACAACACCAGACAGCCAAACTAGTGGGGAGGAGGTGTCTTGTTCGAGCCTCTCTCAATGATGTGGACACCAAAGTGCTGTGGGACACCGGCTCACAAGTTTCCATCATCGGAGCTGAGTGGAAGCAGAGACACTTACCGGATGTTGCAATGAGGCATGTGGAGGAGCTGTTGGACGAAGGACTCGATCTGTCTGCGGCCAATGGTACACACATTCCATACAAGGGCTGGATTGAAGTAGAGTTTGTGCTGTCTAAAAATGCTGTCGCTGGAATGAGTGAAAAACCTGTTGTTGTCCCAATTCTGGTCACCACTACTGAACTTGAACGTCCCCCATAATTGGATTTAATGTAATTGAAGAGCTGGCTTTAACAAATGAAGGGGCACAGAGCTGTATTTCCAGCGGACATATGATAAAAAGACTTTGTTCTGCACTTGAGGTGGGACAGAAGACTGCAAGAGCTGTCCTGTCTGTTTTAAAGAGACAGTCACTTACAGACCAGCCCCATATTGCACGTCTGGGAAGGATGCCGATCCATGTTCCAAAGAACAAAACCATTGAAGTCCATTGTAATTACATACAACAGGGTGTGTTCAGTGGGACCCCACGCCATTTTGGAACCTAGCCCAGAGACACCATGGCCCACCGGATTTAAAGTGAGGGAACAGCTCGTTCTACTCCCCCAGAACAACACAAGAATTAAAGTGTTTGTTGAGAATACCACGGACACTGACATTACACTATGTGGCCGTACGACACTCGGCTGGTTGCATAGTGTTGATGCAGTCTGCCCACTGGAAGCTAAGCCACGAGACAGCAGCACCTCATCTTCGCTGGAGCAGCCCAGTCAAGTACCACAGGGGGAGCCCTGGGACCCGCCTGTGGACCTGAGTCACCTCTCCGCAGAGAGCAGCAGCAGAGAGTGCGACAAATGCTAAGGGACGAGTGTGATGTGTTTGCCAGAGATGAGTGGGATGCTGGCTGTGTCACTGGTTTACAGATGGACATTAACTTAAAGGACAATATTCCTGTGCAAAGAACATACAATGCAATCCCACGACACTTGTATCAAGAAGTTTAAAGCTCACATTCAGGACTTGTTAAATAGAGGCTGGATCCAAAAGTCATATTCCTCCTACTCATCACCTGTCGTGTGCGTGAGGAAGAAGGATGGTAGTCTCCGTTTGTGCATTGACTACAGGCTGCTGAATGAGAAGACACTGCCCAGACCGTCACCCCATCCCCAGAATCCAAGAAATCCTGGAGAACCTCGGAGGAAACTCTTGTTTACGGTTCTTGACCAGGGCAAAGCATACCACCAAGGCTTCATGAGCGAGAAGAGCAGACCGTATACAGCATTTATAACACCATGGGGACTCTATGAATGGATCAGAATCCCATTTGGACTCTCTAATGCCCCAGCTGCTTTTCAACGCCACATGGAGGGATGTCTGGGCAACCTGCGGGATGAAGTCTGTGTGCCCTACCTGGATGATGTCCTTGTTTACAGCCGCACCTTTGAACAACATGTGCACAATGTCCGACAAGTCCTGCAGAGACAGCGAGAGAGTGGGATTAAACTGAGAGCAGAAAAATGTGACTTCTTTAAACCACAAGTCACCTATGTGGGGCGTGTCATCTCGGCAGAGGGCTACAGGATGAACCCGAAGGAGGTGGAGGCAGTGAAGGCGCTCGTACATCAGACCCCGGCCACCGTCAGAGAGGTGAGAAAGCTTCTTGGTTTTTTAAGCTATTATAGAGCCTATATCAAAGATTTTTCCATAACTGCTAAACCTCTGTACGATTGCTTGCTATGCCCAAGGTCAGCCGAAAAGCAGCCTAAAGAAGAAGGCGACAAAGTGCACCAGAGCCCAGCTTCCACCCTCCTATCCCATTCAATGGACAAAGAAACACAGAGCCACGTTGGAGACTATTGTGAAACAGCTGACAAATCCACCTGTCATGGCGTATCCTGATTTTGAGCGGCCATTCGTCTTGCATGTTGATGCCTCTGAAGATGGACTTGGTGCAGTGCTTTATCAGCGTCAAGAGGGAGTCCTGCGTGTGATAGGCTACGGCTCCAGAACACTATCCCCGGCTGAAAAAAAACTACAAGCTGCACTCAGGTAAATTGGAGTTCCTCGCACTCAAATGGGCCATCACAGAGCGTTTCCGTGACTACCTGTTCCATGCACCACACTTCACTGTCTATAGTGATAATAACCCACTCACGTATGTCACCAAGTCTGCAAAACTCAATGCCACCGGACACCGCTGGGTTGCAGAGCTGGCAGACTACAGATTCACCCTGAAGTACAGACCCGGAACGGCAAACAGGGACGCTGACTTCCTGTCCCGCAGACCAATGCCCATTGAATACATCATTCAGGAATGCACAGAGGAATGTGAGCCAGAGGTCATGGAGAGCATCGGCAAGGCCCTCAAAACTAGTCAAACGGGTGTGAAATAAACTGGATTTCTGCTGTCACCTGCAATGCTGAGGTCCTCCTACAAAATGGCAGCACTGCACCATCTACCCGCCCACTCTCCATCGAAGACATCAAGGCCAAACAAGAGAACGATCCAGTCATCCAGAGAGTTGCAAATCTTAAGAGAAAGCACACTTACCTGAAATACAGAGACAAAACAGCTGAAAATGAACATGTAAGAACATTGCTGAGAGAGTGGCAAAGGTTAATGCTGGATGAAGATGGGCTCTTGTGGAGAAAAAACAAGTGGCAGAACTCAACTGGTGGTGCCAGAGTCCATGAAGCCCCTGGTGTACAGGTACCTGCACGAGGAGATGGGACACTTGGGAGCGGATCGGATGGTTGCTCTGGCCCGAGAACGTTTCTTTTGGCCAAAGATGAGGCAGGAGATGGAACACTATGTTACCCAAGTTTGCAATTGTATCAAAAGGAAAAAGCCCAACAGAGTCACAAGAACACCATTGCAAAGTATTGAAACCTCTGCACCATTTGAAATGATCTGCATTGACTTTTTACACCTGGAAAAATGCAAGGGAGGTGAGGAGTATATCTTGGTTTTAGTTGACCATTTCACCAAATATGCTCAAGCCTATGCCACCAAAGATAAGGCTGGGAAGACTGCTGCAAAGAAGATGTTCGATGATTTCATCCCACGCTTTGGGTTTCCATCTAAAATCCACCACGACCAAGGGCGAGAGTTTGAGAACCAACTATTTGAAAAACTCCAGAAGTATAGTGGCATTCATCACTCTCGCACCTCACCATACCACCCCCAAGGCAATCCTGCAGAGCGTTTTAACAGGACCCTGTTAAGTATGCTGCGAACACTAGGCGAGACTGAGAAGACCAGATGGAAGGAGCACCTAAACAAGGTTGTACATGCCTACAATTCCACCATCCATGAGGCAACGGGGTACTCTCCTTTCTTCTTGCTCTTTGGACGTGAACCAACTCTCCCAGTTGACCTTCTGGTTCCAAAGAAGCCCAGTGACACCTCCGAGAAGCAGACCCCTGCTGGCTATGCAGAGAAGTGGAAGGAGGCAATGCAGGAAGCATACTCCATTGCCCGGAAAAACATGAGAAAATCTGCAAAGAGGGGGCAGGATTACTACAACCAGCGTGCCTGGAGTTCCACTTTGATGCCAGGCGACCATGTGTTGGTGAGGAACCTGACACCCCGAGGTGGTCCAGGGAAGCTCCGCAGTCACTGGGAGGACACTGTACATGTCGTCGTTGAGAGCCGAGGTCCAGAGAGCCCAGTCTATGTGGTGGAGCCACTGAATGCTGCAGGAAGAAGACGCGTGCTGCACCGAAACCTGCTCTTACCCTGTCCTTACCTGGTTGAGCCAGCTCCTGTGGTCGCCAGTCCGAAAAAGAGGAGAACCGCGGTGTTACCAACGAGAAAACAAAGAGCCAGGTACCATAGTCAGCCTGCAGACACAGAGAGCTCCAGTGATGAGAACTACCACCTCTTCATTCCACCTGCTGCTTTGCCACTAAACCCAACTGCCAGTGAATTCCAGCCTAGAGCCCGCACACCGAGACAACCAGATCCAAAAGCTGCACCTGAAGCTGAAGTCGTCGTCCCAGAGGCAGGTCCTGACGAGAGGCAAGTGCAGGAAGTAGCAGTGCCTGAATCTGGAGCCTCCTCCTCTGGCACCTCTGATGCTGAGCCTTGTCATTTGAGACCAGTCAGATCGAGACAGCCTAGGCGCCTCTACACCTACGACCAGCTTGGTGAGCCGACGGTCCGAGAGCTGCAGAGCTGTCCAGTCGTCGTGACGAGGTCGGCAAGGGTTCAAGACGGCTACCACAGCTCATCTACCACCCCATATCCTTTTATTACCAGTTGTAATGCAGTAACTAATGCACTTTATTAAGAACAGTTTAAGCACCTTATAACTAGCACCTTTTAAAGTAATTATGTGCAGTATTTTATGTGCTTATATTATGCTTTGTAAATAGCACATGTTATACATTTTGTCTTGTTAGACATGGTTATGTCTTGCATAATCTTGGGTATTTGAGTAATTTTCCTTGAGTCAATCCTGAAGATTGGGAGGCCTACCAATGCTTTAATGGACTGACCTGCCCAGAAAATACAACGGACTTTCTCTAGTCTTGTATTGTCACCATGCTGAGGACTATCAAGTAACGGACATTGCACTGAGTTTACTTGAGCTTGTACTGTATTAGTTTAATTACATCTGCTATTGTTACTGGGTAAAAGTGAAATTTCAAATTGCACTGGTAAGGTTAAGGGAAAATGTTTAACTTAACATTTTTTTTAGTGGGGGAGGGTGTTGCAAGCATGTCATTTTTAACATTGTATAGCACTAGCACTTTTATTGATTGTGGTGTTCACTGTAAATAATAATATTTATACATCAATGATGATAATGACAATAAGCAATAATTACTTGGTTTTATTGTGTAAAATATGCATGTGATGACCCGGAAGCACACTAGTTCCACGCTAGAGCGCGGCAAATTTAAACGGGCCCAGTAGATCACACTGATTGTAGAGAAGCAGCCACCAGGCTTGCGTCTGTGCTGCTGTATGTGGGGACGTTGATCTGTTATTTGCTGTAAGTGTTTCTGTTTTTATATACTCCGTCAGCTTTAATTCAAAATAATCTATATTGTATTTTCACTACAACGTTTTATTGTGTTTCACTAGGGCTCTTCTTCATGTTTGTGACTACACTGCACCTCAATAAATGATGTAAAAAGGGATCTATCTCCTCTAATCATTTTTCAAGAGTGCAAAATAAGCCTTCCATGTAAGCCTATGCTGCTAAAACATCAACCCACACACAAAATAAAAATATTTATTAAACTATCGACACTGAACAATGACTGGGGTCATACATTGACCAACAGGAGCTGTATTTGCTTGGTTCCATAAATGTTCTCAATACAATGACCATGATGTTATCCCAATTTATGTCAAATGTGAGGTATGAATTTTCAGCATGTTTTCTACAAATGTACTGAGAAGAATTTTCACAAATCTGAACTTATGGAAAGGCAATCTTATAGCAAACATCTATTACAGTACGTGGTTCATTATCCTAAGACACATTGACAGACACAAAAATATAAAAAAATAAAAAAATAAAAGATAATTGCATTACATTTGCTCCCTTGAGCCATAAAATTTACACAAATATAAACTCCAAGACCTGTTGGGTATGCTGATAATGTTGCAAGAGTAGTATTACTTCAGAAATAAGTTCCTTCAACAACCATGTTACAAATTATTAAATAACATAAATTACAAAAGGGGATTCACTGTATACAGCAAGGTTTGCACAATTATATACACGTGTCCAGCTACACAAGATCAACATTTATTATTAAATGATACTTTGTGTACCCATAAAATATTACATACAGCTGCAAAATCTCTATACAGAAAATGGAATACTATTTTCCAAAATACCTCACATGCTGTTACTTATTATAAATACACAACATGATGAAGTGTTTTTAAAGTGAGTGTGAACTACTGTAGGGTTTAATTTTGAATATAGTGCATTAAAGAAGATTTACTGCTCTTTCACATGTCAATACCAAGTAAGCATGCACTATACGAATAATGGTTCAAAGAGTGGTGTAATTACAGCACAATAGATAGCACCTCAAAAATGTTTATGTAGCACCTTACATAAGCAGGGAATAGAACAGAAGACAGAGGTTTTGTTCCATAGAGCTGTTTTTCTTAAATAATTCAAAACTTTATGAATAAGACTACACGAATCTCACTTACTTAATGATAATGTAAAATTATACCCAGTTACTCCACAGTTATGAGATCAATACATTACCACTCAGATCTAAATGCCTTGATTAAATCTCCACAGCTATCCATGGGTTTCAGAATGACAATTAGGACTACTGCCACAGCAATTAATAATTTAAAACAAAACATCTTTTGAATAGTGAATAATTCTCAAAATGTTCCCTATAACAGGAAGCTGAAATCCATCAATAGCTCCCCAATCTGTCAGTGGCTTCCAGTCATTCACTTCATTATTATTACATAACTCCTAAATGAAATGCACATGAATTCTCTCCACATGGACCTGTGTACAACGTTATGAGGTGAATTTTACTTTTCTACTTCGGTTTTTTCTCACATTATGGAATTAATTGAAGTGAAAGCATTTTCATTTTTGCTTTTATAAAAAAAAAAAAAAAAAAAAAAAAATATGTTGATGGTATCAAATAAGATGGCCACCAAAGATAAATAAATGGCATGTTTAAAACAATTTGTCTTTTCTTGTTCTATTGCACATACATATTATTTCACATAACATACACGTGTGTAAAAAGATAAGGAACAATTTTATTATCTGAATTCGTCCCAAATAATACATATCAACTGTATACATACAAAAATAAGTTAACTATAAAAGTCCCAAAATATTTATGGACTAGGTCTCTGTGTTTGCAATGTTCCAGAGAGAATGTGTGGTAGTTCTCCAAGTTGCACACAACTTTCTTGAGGAGCTTTAGCATTTGGAGAAGCTATTAGTGCAAGAAGTCTCCTACTCCTTATAAGCTCACCTACATAATCCATTCTTCCCCCACTCCATTAGCTTCCTCTTATTCGCAGTCCAATGGGAACAATGAAGCAATGAAGCAGTTAGGGGGAAGGTTGTTCTCCTTTTGGAGAGTGCTGCTGTTTGGTGGAGACAAATCTCCTCCACACTGTGTCAAGAGACAGTAACTCTTTTAGAAAAGCCTTCACAGAAAACACACTGGTCCGACCTCAAGGTGGTAATGTGCACCAACAGTTGGGTTCGGTAGATTGTAGATGTTTACCACAGGTAGAAGAGCAGGTCCAGCGAGTGGAGAACAAAAATGTGTCTGGTGCCAGCGTCCATCTTTAATCTAGAATATAAAAACATTGTATATGTCCACATGATATCAATTCAATCAGTAGTAATTTAAAAAGGTGGTTTCCTACCCAGCAAGAGTCTTCAATTACTTCAGGTTCAAGCTCCCCTCCAGCCTCTATCACATCTCCACTCCAGGCCTTAAACTTTACAGACAAAAGATCAGGAGGTTGGCCATCAGCAGACCTCCAGACTGAAAAGTTCAGGCAGTGGATGATGATGTGTTGCACTGCCTCTGCGCTCAGCAGATGGAGAAAGTTCATTTGGACCCGACCAACAGTGTATAATGGCTGTGTAAAAAGTTTGAACATGTTTATACAATTTAAATGAAATAATGTTTTATGTATTTATTAATAATACCTTTGTTACTGTTACTGGTTTGATGCAAGTTTGTCCTCCTCCAGTAAAGTTGCACGAGACTTCAATTGTGTCTGATGAGCATCCCAAGTTTGGGTCAATCCAGTACGTGCCTGGGATATAGATAAAGTTAGTACTGTTGTACTGTGCACAGAATGACTTTAGATATTTATTATGGACAGAAAATCTATACTGACCGTCATTTAATCTCTGTTCACAGCTGTACAGGTCCCTACAGATGCGGGCGGGGTTGTCTTGAGTACCAAGTGGGTTCTTTAGGCTTTGAATCAGGTTACTGAGGTAGTGGAGGGTCTTAAAGATCTCTGCACTCTGATCTAGCATTGGGAAATCCATCATCGGTTTATTCCTCTGTATGATGTAGAATAATAGTCAATAAAAATCAAACGCAATTTGCATATTTTTTACAACCAAAAAGTAGCATGCACAACCTCAGTCCTGAGGGGGACATGTGAATCCATAAAAAGCGCACCATCATCTTTCTGTAAAATATTAAAATCTTGGTTACTAGAAATTGGTTAATGGATTTTTAAAAATTAAGCAATGTCATAATGTCTTACAAAGGATGCTGGGACTCCTGGACGGCCCTATACGGAGTAAAACACTATGTTACCAACAGAGATCTAAAAACGTTTAATTAAAACTTACAACAGTAGAGGACTTACTGGAGGTCCAGGGGGTCCACGAGGTCCAGGGGAACCCTAAAATGAAATAGTATTTAAAACACTCCAATTAAGATGACACTTATAAATGCAGCCTTATTACTGTTTAGAAACATACCCTTGGACCCTGTAAACCCTGTGAAGAGAAAAAAATATATAGGCATATATAGTTTGGAAAAGACAATTAAATAATTTGTTGATGTTTTTATAGAAACAAGTGTTAACTTACAGTCTCCCCACGGTTCCCTTTATCTCCCCTAGGACCCTGTTGAGTAAACAATGAAGTAAGAATAACTTAAATAAAAATATTCATGTATAATTAGGCCATATAATACATACTGCACTTCCAGTGGGACCGATAATTCCCATAGGGCCAATCACTCCTCCACTACCCTGATGGCACCATAAGATCAATAAAATTGGGTTTTGATTAAACTGGTTTGGTTAAAAAAATTGTCTTCTTACCATTGAACCATGTGGTCCCTTAGGTCCTCGTATGCCCTTTGGGCCAAAGTCACCCGTAGGGCCCTAAAAGAGTGTATCCCATATGGAGTAAGTCACAATATTTATATAAAAAAAGAATTGTTGCACAGATATAATCCAAAGCGCCGCACCTATCTAATGAAATATTACTAAAGAAACAGACTTATGATTTGCAACAAATGAGGACAAAAAAACTTCAGCAGTGTAAGCGCGTGGCTGTACTCTTTGGAATATAATAGGAGAAAGAAAATGTGTCAGATGTCTAAAAATAACAACATAATGAAACTTTACCTTTGGTCCAAACACTCCTAGAATTCCTGGAAAACCTGGTTCCCCTACATCACCCTAAAAAATAAGAGACAATGTCAGACAGAGACCACTCCTAATGAACTTCACTTTGCCTGCTCCTTACAGGCTGTCCTTTTTGGCCCTTGTTCCCCTGAGGCCCGGGGAGTCCCATTCCGCCATAAAACCCTTTCTTTCCTGGTGGTCCACTGTGGCCCTTAAGTCCCCGTTCACCCTGCACAAAACTTTATTAGTTACTATACAAAAAAATCGCTTGAACAGTATGCCAATCACTTTTAAACAGTATAATTGCTTACCTTTGGACCAGTGGTACCTTGGTCACCTGGAAGCCCAATAACACCAGGCTTTCCACGTAATCCAGCTTTGCCAGGAAGACCATACATCCCATCATCTCCATGCTCCCCTGAAAATATTTTAATAATAACATATTGGCCAATATTACACAATATTAATTCTCTAGTAAAATAATGTTCTTTGGATAATAACATTAGATATTTTACCGGCATCCTTTACTGCCATCCTTTCCGGAAGCTCCATCTGCCCCAGCCAGACCTTCTTGCCCCTCACGGCCAACCACACCTCTAGGACCAGGGGAAACCACTTGTGCCCTGTCCAAAAATACTACTTATTAAATTGGATATTAAATGACACATTTACAATATAAAAATTAGTTTTGATGTATGGTAAAAATTAATTTCACATTATCTGTTGATTCACCTCTTGTCCTCTGGTTCCTTTCTGTCCTGTCAGCCCCTTTTTTGCCTTTTTGACCCTTTAAGAACAAAGGACTTAAGATAATTGAACTGTAACAATGTAATGTATTATCTAAATTTAATTTGTCTAATTTTAATTACTTGAGCTCCTTTTGATCCTTTCGGTCCTTGTAGTCCTCGAGGTCCCGGTTGACCCTATATTAAGCAGAAATGTTCTTATAAAGATCGGCTCAAAACTTAATAAATTAAGGTTTATGCACAGCATAACAATTCACCGGTAATCCAGGAGCTCCCGTTCGGCCTCTTTCTCCATCAAAACCAATTAGACCCTGACACAGTAAAAAACAGGAATTCAGAAATCATGGAAGTACTATCAAGGTCATTAGTTAATTATTTAATAACTAACTTATATATCCTGGGTCCCCTGGTTCCCCTCTCTCTCCTCTATCACCAGGAGAACCCTGGAGTAATGAACATTTAATTAAAACTGAACTGTAACATGGATAATGTAAATTATAATGTAGGAATAAAATATGCAACTTGCCATTTCACCAGGTGGACCAGGAGGACCTTCAATCTTGCTGTCATCGCCATGCTCACCCTGATGAGCACATCAAAAAGACACTTGATATATATATGCCTAAACCATCAACCTAGCTATGATCCATACAAAACAATTTCAATTTAGTTAATTTATTGTGAGCAACAATTCTAGCTATTCCATGTAGCCCCAGATAAATGACAGCAACAAGAAGAAATATAATCAAACAATACATACCTTTTCCACCTTTTGGTCCGGGGGGTCCCATTGGGCCCAGTGGTCCTTGGTGTCCCTATCAGGCACAACAGCAAATATTTTTGAAATAACAGCATGATTAAAATAAATAAATTAACAAATAAATATAAGTAATTTTAACGTGAATGGCTACCTCATAACCTGCAATGCCAGGTTCCCCCTGTTGTCCCATGCGACCAGGTGCCCCCTTAATGTACAATAATAATTTATAGTGAATGAATAAATAATATATAGTATGATTATATTTAATAAAAGAAATTTTACCACATGTCCCGTGGTCCCTCTTGATCCTTTGGGTCCAACAAAACCTGGTGGGCCAATTTTACCAAGTTCCTGTCTCCCCAAGGTGACCCTGGTGACCTTTAGCACCCTAAAACATAGAGAGTTTGTGAGTTGACATGAATAAACAGTGTGTATAGCTGTATTTTGAACTGACTTTGCTTTTTTGAAAAATGTGCAGAGACATAAATGCATTTGTGGATACAAAAGATGTTTGTGCTTTTTCTCTTGGATTCAGCAAAAGTTTGATTTCTCTCCCATTAATCTGAACCTTGAATCTTTTCCCAATTGCCTTTAACGGGAGCTCCAGACTGATAATCTGAAGGACTTGACTCAAAAGTGTCATACATATGAATCTGGCTTCTGCCTCTGAGATACCTTTGGTCCGGTTTTTTTTGCCTTTTTCCCCAATTTTGCCAGGTTTTCCTTCAGGTCCCTGGACATAAAGTACAAATGAGGATGCAAAATCTCTTTGAGAACCATAATTGATCAAGGAAAAACATCCTCACCCTGACACCAATGAGCCCAGGATTGCCAGGAAGTCCTTCTTTTCCTTAAGCCCAATTTCTCCTTTTTTTTCTCCCGTCTCACCCTGCTGACCCATGTCACCTTTTTCACCCTGAAGAAAAACATCAAGTTGAGCATCATTTACACTACACACTGAACAGGACAAAGAAGAAAACAAAGCCCACCTTAGTACCATCAGGGCCCGCTGGGCCAACCTCTCCTTCAAGACCGTGTTCCCCCTGTTTTGACAGAAAAACAAATACATCAACTCCAGTGAATAATTACATTGTTAAATATTAAACTGTGGAAATATTAATCTGAATATACCCTTGGTCCTATGAGTCCTTGTTCACCGATATTTCCCACAGGACCAATATCTCCCTAAAACCACAATCACAGGAGCTAGGTTTGAGTCAAATTCTAATAATAATGAATAAGTTAAAGAGTTGCAGATTTATGGGAACCTACCTTCTCGCCTGGCTCCCCTGGCAGTCCTGGTTCACCTTCTTTGCCTGGAGGACCCTTATAAGCACACACAAATAAAAATGGAGAGAAAACCATAACATGATTGCATGCTAATGACTTGAAATTTGTAATAGATATAAATTTGTTAAATATGACTTCTACTCAATCTACACAATTGATGATGATGATGATGATTTTGCAATACCCCATGTTGGTTTACTCTTGCTATATGTCTCACCTTGTGTCCTATTTTCACCTAGAATCCCAACAGGCCCTGGTGGTCCAAGTGGTCCCTAGGAACAACAACATAAAACATTAATAACCATTGCCACGAACAACAACATAAGACATCAATAGTTTTTTCGCCATGAACAACAACATATAACATCAATAACCATCACCATGAGGAAAACCATAAATATATTGTGTAAAACACAGGTTGGTTGTTCTATCATTGATATTTTTCTATGAATAATGGCTGAAAGATCGATTCATCTGTTTGACCATATAAGATCAATAATAATGCTGTATTCTATCTCAGCTTTAATTATTGTTGTTAGTAAAATTACACCTATGTATTTATTGTTCAGCCTACCAATTAATCAGCTCTAAAAAGGCAAAAGAATATATAGGTATGTTTGATTGTATAAAAACTGCAAAGATTACAGCTTGAAGCGTTAGCAGGTTCTTCATACCGGTTCGCCAGGAATTCCCTTATCGCCAGAGGTTCCTGAAGGCCCTGGAATTCCCTAGACATAAAAAATAAAATAGTCACAAACACCTTGAAATCAGCTTGATCCCCATGTATTAAAATTATGCTTCTATTCTTTATACAAGTGTATTGAATCGTGTATTCAACAAACACAAAAACAATGCGACCTTGAGTGCCCAGAAAGGCGCCCTATAAATAAAATGTATTAATACAGCACAGCATAGTCTATACACATAAAATATTGCCCTTAATAGTTATGCCTAAAGACACAACTGTCTAAGTTTAACGACAAACTACTGAGACCAAGGTTTATACTATATTGTCCCCTCTTCATTTAAGTTACAAGAACAAGGGTAACCACAGAGCCATCCCAGAAGACCCATCACCAGAACTTGAGCTAGGTTTGCCAAGGAAAACCTACATAGCAGATTAGCATTTTGTAAATAACCTGTTGTGCATGTTTTATATTGATCGGGGAATTAGATCACCCCCAAGGGAGCCCACCTACAGGGACAAAGGGACCCTGTGCAACCTAAACACAGATAGGCTCCACTGCCTGGGAATTGAACATGGGACCTTCTTCCTATGAGGTAAGAGTGCTACCAACTCAACTACATATGAGCTATACACACTGTGAACACACATACGTGAAAGCCTTTAGGTCCAACTTCCCCTGGCTCTCCAATTTTCCCCTGTAGATAGACAAAATAAAATTATGATTTACACACACACACACAAGCGCGCATGCGCGCGCTCGCACGCACACACACACACACACACACACACACACACACATATATACATAAAATGTTTATTTTATATATTAGAGTATAATATCACCATGTTGTATTAATTACCTGTGGCCCAGGAAAGCCTATTTTTCCTGGAGGACCATCGGGGCCCTGTGTAGAGAGGGAAAGAATGATAATTATACAGAAAAGGTGAATTTGTGAATAGCCCTACCTTGTTTAAAGTCCTTATAACAACATATTGTTTTTGTTCATGTAATCAGAACCAAACAATTTTACTTTCCAGAGGTCTCACTTACCTTCTTGCCCTCTAATCCTGTCTCTCCTGTTGGACCATCAGCCCCTATTGCACCCTGAAAGACAAGACACATGTCACTTCTCCTCCAACAGAGGTCACTGTAACACAACCTGATACTGAACTATACAGTAAACAAATAAGTAAAGACATCTCCGTTGGAAACTGTCAAAGCACATCAATGTCTCTGTCCCAAGAGTTTACTACCTCTCTAAACTTGGCGCTCCGACCACTACCAACCATTCACGCACATACCACTTTCATACAATGTGGGTGAAGTGTCTTGCCTAAGGACACAATGACAGAACTTGGTCCGAGCGGGATTCAAACCTTCAACCTTTGGGTTGACTAATAGGTCAAAACGTGTGAATGAAACAAATCACAACTCCAGGTATGTTTCTGATGAAGTAACAACATTCCAACATGATTAAAAGTTCACAGGAGTCAATTTTGCACAATATAGGACCTTCAGCATGGACACAGCAGATGGAACACAGCTCCTGTTTTAAAACTATTAGGTATGACACATTATTTATTTTAAAAAATGGCGACATGGCAACACATACCCTTAAGCCTTTGGGGCCTCTGGCACCACTAGGGCCAGAACCTCCTGGGGGGGCCCTGAAAAAAATGAATACACTATAAGGTACACTTCATTGTCCTCGTAGGGAAATTTGTCCTCTGTATGTGACCCATCCTTCAGTGCTTCTGGGCACCTCATCAGAGGCAGTGGGGCGCGCAGTCCAGGGACCCATCTCTCTGATCTTGTAACTAGGCTTGGTCATGACTACCTTAGCTGGACGATTATACCTATTGTGCAGGTTTTGAATTGATAAGGGAAAACTGGAGTGCTCGGAGGAAAACCATCCAGACACAGGAAGAAACGTGTAAACTCCGAACAGAAAGGCCCGGGCGGTCCGGGAATTAAACCTGAAACTGCTAATTATTATTATTAAGAATTAAAAGAAAAAAAGAAGAAGCGAAGATGTCATAAACACAAGCTAACCTCAGAAACACATATTTTAAGTCCTTAGTCCTGTTGCATCAAGCCCTGTATTTATGTTTATTTTGGAAAACTCAGTGCATCCTGTAGTCAGAAAATTGTTTGGCCTTTGCTAATTAACCTCACCAAAGCAAGAACACACGAGGAGAGGAAAATTGGCTTATAAATAGTTAATATAGTTGATTTTTTTGTGGGACAGTCGGCTAAAGGTTAGAGCTTGCCACAGCCTCATTGAAGGTTGGGTCAAATACAGAGGACAAATTTCCCTACAGTGTACCTAACCCTAAGTATATCAAAACATAATTTATACATTTATAAATGAAATAAAGCATATCATTTTACTCCTGATAATATGCTCGATAATGTGGATAGAGCAAAAAAATATCAACTCACTGGTCTTCCTGGTGGACCCGGAAGCCCGGTCTCTCCTGGTGTCCCTGGGTGACCCTATGCAAGCACATATACAATTATACAAGACAACACATGGCATTATGTTGATTTTGCCTAAGATAAAACACAAGTTATAACATTGTAAGCATTAATGAACATCATTCAAGAGAGAAAAGTCAATAGGGAACATGTTGTCTGCTATCACTGGAGTCAGTTTAGTGTGTGGGTAACACAAAAAATTACTGCATTATGTTTAAACATTTACTATAGCTCAACTCTTGAACATATTCCCACAGTTAAAATAGAGCATACAATACTGTATCTTGCATTTCCCAAATGATGAGAAATATACTGTATCTTGGATAGACACAGATAGATAATTAAATCTTCAGTACAAATTGTGCTGTAAAAGCTTTGTCTGCAGAATAGCTGCCCTCTTCTTTGTAATAGTCAATCTTTTTTCAGAAATCTGTTTCTGTTTTGTAACAGACAGAATGAACAGAGAACTTCCTTACAGAAATGTGTGTGTGTCTGGTTAAGTCCTTGAAGAAGTCCAACTGGCTTGGAGCCAGTAGGAAAGTTCACTCTGTTTGAGCATGAATGATGACTACATCCTTATTCATAGCTGCCCAGCTACAACTGAATGTGCTGTGTTAGATGTTCTCCTGTCAGACTAATGTTGTGCTATACCAAGTTTTTTTTATACTATTGAATAAAAGGCAAATGCTATTTAAGTAAGAAGCCTATCCAAGATAATATACAGTAAATAGCTGAAAAACCAACAAACAAACAAACAAAAAATGTATAGCTTGCCTCTAGAATACAATAAATTAACCCCAATTCATAAAATGTATTTTTACATAATATTAAATAAAGCCATTTTGTTATCCCTAGAGTTGATTATGGATTGAATTTTTGACTTGAATTTTTTATGAGTATGAATTGAATGTTTTGTGTGTGGTCTCTATCTATATCTATATCTATATCTATATATATCTATCTATCTATCTATCTATCTATATATATATATCTATATCTAAATCTCTCTCTCTCTCTCATCTCTCTCTTCTCTCTCTCTTCTCTCTCTCTCTATCATATATAATATATATATATATATACTATATATATATATAGATAGATATAGATATAGATATAGATAGATAGCTATAGATAGATTATAGATAGATATAGATGTAGATAGATATAGACAGATATAGATAGATATAGATATATATAGATATATAGATAGAAAGATACATATACATTTAGATATATATATATAAAAATATATATATATATATATATATATATATATATATATATATATATATATATACACACACACACATATATATGTGTGTGTATATATATATATATATATAGATATAGATAGATATATATATAGATAGATAGATAGATAGATAGATAGATAGCTATAGATAGATATAGATGTAGATAGATATATAGATATAGATAGATAGATAGATAGATATAGATATATAGATATATATAGATGATAGATATAGATAGAAAGATAGATACATATACATTTAGATATATAGATATATACGCACACACACACACATATATATTCCCATGGGAATAAAAAAAACGTCTAGTTTGGTTTGTGGCATTGCACACTATTTGCTGAATCTTACTGTTGATCCTTTCTCCCCAGTGGTCCTGGATGTCCCATCTCACCCCGATCTCCCTGACATAGAAAAAGATATATTATGCAAAACTGATCAATGCTTTGTCCATCATGTTTCTGTCGAAAAATTTTATTTGTATTCTACCTTCTCTCCTGCTAATCCTGGTTCTCCGACAGGTCCAATAAAACCCACTAAGCAACAAAAACACAACAATAATTGACATTACAAAATGATTGTGAAAACAATTATCAGTAATTACAATAAAGTTTTTTTTTACTCTTTCTCCCATTGGTCCCACTTTTCCTGTGATACCAGGCTCTCCCTGTAAAAGACATTTGTAGGTGTTTGGTGGCTGTTTTTATTGTCATTTACAATATATTTCCTACAACGGACCTCAACAGTCCCATCCACCTTGAGGTCCACTGAGGTCCCTCTGGATTTTTTTGAAAAATGAACATATTAATATTTTAAAGGGACAAGAGAGAGGCTAACCAGCTATGTGGTAACTTAAGTCTATGATGAGAACATTTTTACTTAAAAAAACTATTAAGACCTACAAATAATATTTCAAATTTGAAGGTTCATAACATTTCAGAAATATATTGTAAATGAAATTATGTGTCTTATGGTCATTCAAAAACATTTATTATTTATTTTTTGTTAAACTCAACCCCAGAAGTGGGTGGGACTGTTGAATTCCATAGTATGATACACTTAATAATTCATATATGCACTTAATAATTCATATATAAATAAATATATTTTACCTTAAGTCCTTCTTCCCCAACTTTTCCAGGAAAGCCTTTTCGTCCTAGTCTGCCCTGAAAAAAAAAACATGACACACATAGTCTGTTGATGCCCTAATTTTTTATGTTTTAAGATGAGCAGATTAAAGAAAAGCATAAGTCAGTTTTTTCCACATACTATCCTTCAATAGACTGTATACTCGGAACCACAGAGGATTAGAAATGTTTAGCCCTAGGAGATATATAAAACCCCTGATCTTCAGCATAAGATTTATATTTACAAGAATCAAGAAACCAGTTCATCAGGGATTTTGTAAGGCAAAGATAGGCATTAGAACACATAGGATGCAAAGCAGATAATATAAAGGTTGAACAGCCAGGTGTAACTCAAAGTTAAGTTAAAATGCAGCTGGTGGTAGTGGGGGTTGGAGAAAGCAGGTGACAGCACAGAATCACAGATGGCACCTGGCACAGCTCCTGCACCACATTCCCTTAACTCTCCATTATGAGGAACTCAGCATGCATAACATGTGTGTGTGCAAGGAAATACTGGATATGTCATTTAGATTTTACAGACTGTTTAATTTGAAATATACTACATTTAAGAAAAATAATATGTACTTAATTATTTTAATAGTGTGCTTGTGTATTGTGTATTTGTGCTTTCACATAGATAGACAGACAGATTCATATTTATTAAACCTTAAATAGAGATGAATAAAGAATGAGTCCATCTATCATGTTCCAGTAGTTTACAGCTAGTAGAACATTAACCACATGCAGAGTAAGTAGTCATAACGCCCTCTGGTGTGCTTTTTTCAAGAAACAGCATATAGTTTGTAAAGAGACACTATCCAATAGTATTCAGTTAACCTGGGGATACTTACTTTGCTATTTATTCTCAAATAATTATATATCAATATGTAAATATATATATGTGGATGTTTGTGTGTGTGTTTGTGTGTGTGTAACATATATACTTTACATAGTGCAGAGACCTTTAATTTTGTATGCTATCCATTTTTGCAAAATACATTCAAGATTAGAAGTGGTAAATTACTACTATTACTACTACTACTACTACTACTACATAAACAACTCACCTCAAGCCCTGATGGGCCTGGTGGTCCGAGAGGGCCTTCATCACCCTGAAAATAACATACAATCTATGTTAAAATTATGAGGTTCAACATATTTCTTCTGATCTTTGGGTGTCAGTATACTTACATCCAAGCCTGGCACCCCTCTAGGACCTGGTAAACCTCTGACTCCTGGTTTTCCCTAAAAATATTTCATATTATGAGGTTAATGTTGAAGCCCGTATACAATTTCACTTCCAACTATGACATCCATCTCTTAATAATAACCAAAAGGTTACTAACTTTTGGACCTTCATGCCATTTTCTCCAGGCGGCCCCATGTCGCCAGGGAAACCCTACAATTATGAACACCAAGACTTCAATATGTTGTAGCTATTTCAACATATACATAGTGTAGGTAGATAAATACAGACCTCTGGGCCTGGTGTGTCCCGGGTAAACCATCCAGGACCCCTTTCTCCAATCTTGCCCTGCATTTGAAAACACAAGGTTTTCTCTGTTATACCTTGGTTTGATTAATGTAAAGATGCCATAATATAAGAAATCAACCTGTGGTCCTGGTTTTCCACGGATGCCTGGTAACCCCTGGTGCCCCTTGGATACCCTGTTCAATTCAAAAGCATATAGAAAACTTTTTTTTTAGAAAATAGCAGTGGGTACTTAATAGTAATTACTCCCAATTTGAGGGTTATGGTTGTGTGAAAAGTGTGTTCAAGTCACAACATTTCAAAAAATCTCTTCTAAAGTGCATATGACAGATATTTTCATGTTTTTTAAATTTAATAATTACTTTGTTTAGTGGGGATAGTACTTAAAAATAATTATGGTTTTACACTACTTTAAGACCATTTTATGAAGACAAATTGAATATTATAGGAAACAGCTCTGAGGTTTAAAACAGGAATCCCTCTATGTCATCAATATGCAAAATTATAGCCAAAATGGAGGGACAATTCACGCACAAAGAGCAAATTATTAAAAATGTTGTATACTTTTAGGTGTGAATAATATGGTTGCTACTAGCAACAGTTATGGAAATACATTGATAGATGTCACATCTGAAGCTCGTGTCAAATGGACATGCCCATAAAATATATTGTCTGGAATGTCCCCACAGACTGACATGGACCCAAACATGTGACACACCAAACCAAAGTATTTTTATGGCATTAATAATGCCTTTCAATTAAATAAATGCAAGATATATCAGTTTATGCCATGTAGGAACATTCCAGGCATAGCAGTTACCTTTTTGAGGGACAGGGAGCCAACCTTCCACTAGAAACTGTACATTGTGCACCCTCAAAATTTATGTCGTGAAACGTGACGTATTAACAGTTTTTTTGCCATTCAATCTCAAGCTCTATAGAGCAATTGTCTAAATGCACTGTACAAATTTTTCTATTACCTTGTCTCTTTGTAGCCCAATCTCTCCCTTGCATGCCAGGAAGTCCAACTTCACCCTACAAAAATAAAAAGACAAGTAATTTTCTCATACCCAACAGGAAAAGAGTAAAACAGCATTCACAGTGATTAAAATATATTCACACAGTAAATTTAGCCATTTACACACAATTGAAGAGGAACAACTGAATCAAGACATATAGCATACATATAGCATATTCCACAGGACAATACCGGAATATTCAGATCACCTTATCACCTTTCAGTCCTGGTTCTCCCGGGTTTCCTGGTACTACCCTGCAACAGACATGACAGTCAATTCAGACACTTATGATAGTTTGTTTATTTTTTTTTTTTCATTTATTTCACCAGAAAACATGGTGATAAAGATACCTTCAATCCATTAGGTCCTGGTATACCCATCTGTCCCACAGGGCCCATGTCCCCCTGGGTGACAACAAGAGACAGTGAAGAGTTACCTTGGTATTATAATAATAACACTTTCATTCAATATTGGACCTTTCCTTCAAGTAATAACACTTAACATTTTGTGCATAATTCAGTCCACAGTCAAGCGGGTGAGTAAAATATACATGTAACATAACATATAACATGGAAGAGTGGATACAACTGTATATCCACAATTGAAGGCTGTAAATAAATTGTGTTTAAATAGAGGCAAGGGTCCTAGTGGCATGTGGTAATATAT
>JAIEZT010000054.1:40494366-40499366 GCA_019594935.1 Periophthalmus modestus
TTGAGTGTGAGAACCACCCACTTGTCCGAAAAACTCTACCAAGATGCATGGGAGAGCCTAATCACTACAATAAATAATGCCCATTTTCAGTGCCTCTGAACTGGACTGGACGCATTGAGAATCACCTATTCACTGTGCAGGCTTCTTGAATATATTTGCAATAAGCCTATTTATGATCAGTGATTCGAAGATTCAGTGCGACAACCAAATTTTAATCTGTCTAGAATATGTTTTGTTCTTGTTATTTTTTTCTTATATTTTCTTTTGTTTGTTTGAATTTCAGGGAATTCCTCCTGGTGAACCAGGGAAGAGGGGCAAGATGGGGTAGGCCGGTAAAGTTTTGTCTAAACAATACTTTACACATACTCCTTATTACAATTGTGATAACCTGTTGTGTAATCATCTCTGTCCAACTCAAAAAAAATAAGTGAAATGAAGATTGTTCTATTATCTAGTTTTAGAGCAGTGGATGCAAAACTGTAACATCTCTACACATCGATTTATAAGGGCTGTATTTACGTCATTGTTTGAGTCAGGTCACTGTTTCCATTGCTGCTGGGGTGGGGGTGGGGGGGCACATGTCAGTCTTGGATGCAGCAAGAAAAGGCTTTTGTTGAAGCGAGGGGCTTTTTGTCTCTCCTCGATGGGATCTCTGTGTATGTTTGTGCTGCTATGTGTGTTAGATACTTAAAGTCAGAATGTACTACTGAATGCTGACATCACTATGCAGCTGTTGCTTATTGGCTTCTTGGTAATAAACTTGATCAAATTGAGTGAAAACTCAACTCAGCAAAAGCCTGATTCCAGTTAGTGAGAGCACATTTAGATTTAACATACAACTTTAAATATTTTATCAAGGCAGTAGGTCTTATGATTGTGGACAAAACACACTTTTACTTTTAAAATAGTTTTTACTTTTAAAATTTTACTTTTGAAAATAGCTAACTGACAATGGTTTCTTAAAGATTGTTGCGCTTCTGTCCAGCAAAAGAAGATGGGGCCAGATCATTTTAATAGCCAAAACCACAGTGTTTATTCTCTGTCAAGAAGACACACACTTAAATACACGTGCCTTGTGTGTAGATCTACCTGAACACAGGCCATAAAACCCACAATCCACTTTCCACACTCTTAAGGCCAAGACTTTCTGCTTTTTTTAGCTACCTTTTCCTGCAGACATAAACTCTATTTTTGTGAGTGGTTATGTCGGGCATGAGGACACTGCTTTTATCATTGTTTTCAATCTGATAGCTCAAGATGTGAGTACGGACTGTAGTTGCTGTAGTTGTCTATCCTGCAAGGTTCTGACTTTGTTAAAGTGACTGTTAAAGTGTTAAAGTGTCTTCTAAAGAGGTTTTTAAAAAGTAGTACTTGGCCAGTCTGTGATTCCCATATGATGAGTGACAGCTATGATTTAGGATTTCTCAGTCATGTTTCATAGGTTTTTACTACGTTTGGAGAATGTTCCCCAGTTTTTCATAAATCCATAGTGCTATTAACAGTCACACTACAGCAGCCATTGTTATAATACACTTCTCTCATAGCATAACTTTAATTCAAACAGAGAAGTACAAATATATAAGCTGTTCATTATTCAGGGGTTCTTCTTACTCATTTATTTTTGTAACTATAATCTTAGTCACAACATGTGTTGTATTTTATTTATTTGCATGAATGTAGTTATTGTTATTATTGTTTGTTATTATTATTGTTGTTATTATTATTATTGCTGCTGTTATTATTATTATTATTATTATTATTATTATTATTATTATTATTATTATTATTTATATTATTATTATTATTATTATTATTATTATCATCATCATCATTAGTAGTAGTAGTAGTAGTAATAGTAATAGTATGAGTAATAGTAATTATTGTTATTTTGTATTATTAGTATTAATATTGCTTTTAGTATTAGTATTATTGGTGCATAATCATTTCAAAAGCCTCTCCTTCTGTGCCCTCAGGGTTTTTCCAGGAGATTTTGGGAGAGAGGACCACCTGGACCAGACGGAGAGCCAGTATGTTACATCCTCTGCAACATCAAATTTCCTGGACCAAATACATATGCTCAGTGTATACTGTACACTCATTATAAAGCTGGAGTATGTTAGAAGTGGCCAGCACTTTTTTCCTTGTTTGTTTGAAGTTTGGTTTTGATTTCAGACAGTATTTACTGTATTCTTTTACTTCCCCTGTTGAGGATAATTAGGTATTCCTTTGTAAAACCTGCTGCTTTGAACATCTCAGAGGAAATTGGTTGTTTTGTCTTGCAACATTTTCCATTGTCAACAGTAAACTAGCTGCTCTAGCCACCTACTTATCCTGCGGGTTTTGGTACCCAAACTGTAACGGTAGTTATCGAGTGTCACTTCCCCCACTACCACGTTCACCTTCAGAGACTCACAGAGCCCTCTCTCATAAGCTATGGTCCACACAGAGCCACTCTTCTAAGCGTGTTTGCTTTAAAAGAGCCAATAACCCCTGAAACTTTCTCCTTCTCCATTTCTCTCTCTTTCCCTGCATTTATGCAATTTTTCTCATTCTCTTTCACCAGGGCCAAATGGGAGCCCAGGTCCAATCGGGGTGCCTGGACTTGTTGTGAGTAGCACTCAAAGAAGTAATGCTTGACTAACTAGATAGCATAAATGTACATATAATATATTAATACACATGCCACTATGTACCCTTGCCTCTATTTAAACACAATTTATTACAGCCTTCAAATTGTGGATATACAGTTGTATCCATCTTCCATGTTATATGTTCATGTTTAGATGTATATTTACTCACCCGCTTGACTGTGGACTGAATTATGCACAAATGTTAAGTGTTATTACTTTGAAGAAAGGTCCAATATTGAATGAAGTGTTATTATTAATAATACCAAGGTAACTCTTCACTGTCTCTTGTTGTCACCCAGGGGGACATGGGCCCTGTGGGACAGATGGGTATACCAGGACCTAATGGATTGAAGGTAATCTTTATCACCATGTTTTCTGGTGAAAATTAAATGAAAAAAAAAATAAACAAACTATCATAAGTGTTCTGAATTGACTGTCATGTCTGTTGCAGGGGGGTACCAGGAACCCGGGAGAACCAGGACTGAAAGGTGATAAGGTGATCTGAATATTCACGTTATTGTCCTGTGAATATGCTATATGTATGCTATATGTCTTGATTCAGTTGTTCCTCTTCAATTGTGTTAAATGGCTAAATTTACTGTGTGAATATTTTAATCACTGTGAATGCTGTTTTACTCTCTTTTTTCCTGTTGGGTATGAGAAATTACTTTGTCTTTTTATTTTTGTAGGGTGAAGTTGGACTTCCTGGCATGCAAGGGGAGATTGGCTACAAAGGAGACAAGGTAATAGAAAAAATTTGTACAGTGCATTTAGACAATTGCTCTATAGAGCTTGAGATTGAATGGCAAAAAAACTGTTAATATCGTCACGTTCACGACATAAATTTTGAGGGTGCACAATGTACATTTTCTAGTGGAAGGTTGGCTCCCTGTCCCTCAAAAATGTAACTGCTATATGCCTGGAATGTTCTACATGGCATAAACTGATATATCTTGCATTTATTTAATTGAAGGCATTATTAATGCCATAAAAATACTTTGGTTTGGTGTGTCACATGTTTGGGTCCATGTCAGTCTGTGGGACATTCCAGACAATATATTTATGGGCATGTCCATTTGACACGAGCTTCAGATGTGACATCTATCAATGTATTTCCATAACTGTTTGCTAGTAGCAACCATATTATTTCACACCTAAAAGTATACAACATTTTAATAATTTGCTCTTTGTGCGTGAATTGTCCCTCCATTTTGGCTATAATTTTGCATATTGATGACATAGAGGGATTCCTGTTTTAAACCTCAGAGCTGTTTCCTATAATATTCAATTTGTCTTCATAAAATGGTCTTAAAGTAGTGTAAAACCATAATTATTTTTAAGTACTATCCCACTAAACAAAGTAATTATTAAATTTTAAAAACATGAAAATCTGTCATATGCACTTTAGAAGAGATTTTTTGAATGTTGTGACTTGAACACACTTTGCACAACCATAACCCTCAAATTGGGAGTAATTACTATTAAGTACCCACTGCTATTTTCTAAAAAAAAGTTTTCTATATGCTTTGAATTGAACAGGGTATCCAAGGGGCACCAGGGTTACCAGGCATCCGTGGAAAACCAGGACCACAGGTTGATTTCTTATATTATGGCATCTTTACATTAATCAAACCAAGGTATAACAGAGAAAACCTTGTGTTTTCAAATGCAGGGCAAGATTGGAGAAAGGGGTCCTGATGGTTTACCCGGACCACCAGGCCCAGAGGTCTGTATTTATCTACCTACACTATGTATATGTTGAAATAGCTACAACATATTGAAGTCTTGGTGTTCATAATTGTAGGGTTTCCCTGGCGACATGGGGCCGCCTGGAGAAAATGGCATTGAAGGTCCAAAAGTTAGTAACCTTTTGGTTATTATTAAGAGATGGATGTCATAGTTGGAAGTGAAATTGTATACGGGCTTCAACATTAACCTCATAATATGAAATAATTTTAGGGAAAACCAGGAGTCAGAGGTTTACCAGGTCCTAGAGGGGTGCCAGGCTTGGATGTAAGTATACTGACACCCAAAGATCAGAAGAAATATGTTGAACCTCATAATTTTAACATAGATTGTATGTTATTTTTCAGGGTGATGAAGGCCCTCTCGGACCACCAGGCCCATCAGGGCTTGAGGTGAGTTGTTTATGTAGTAGTAGTAGTAGTAGTAATAGTAGTAATTTACCACTTCTAATCTTGAATGTATTTTGCAAAAATGGATAGCATACAAAATTAAAGGTCTCTGCACTATGTAAAGTATATATGTTACACACACACAAACACACACACAAACATCCACATATATATATTTACATATTGATATATAATTATTTGAGAATAAATAGCAAAGTAAGTATCCCCAGGTTAA
>JAIEZT010000054.1:40504366-40535349 GCA_019594935.1 Periophthalmus modestus
CTTTCACGTATGTGTGTTCACAGTGTGTATAGCTCATATGTAGTTGAGTTGGTAGCACTCTTACCTCATAGGAAGAAGGTCCCATGTTCAATTCCCAGGCAGTGGAGCCTATCTGTGTTTAGGTTGCACAGGGTCCCTTTGTCCCTGTAGGTGGGCTCCCTTGGGGGTGATCTAATTCCCCGATCAATATAAAAACATGCACAACAGGTTATTTACAAAATGCTAATCTGCTATGTAGGTTTTCCTGGCAAACCTAGCTCAAGTTCTGGTGATGGGTCTTCTGGGATGGCTCTGTGGTTACCCTTGTTCTTGTAACTTAAATGAAGAGGGGACAATATAGTATAAATCAACCTTGGTCTCAGTAGTTTGTCGTTAAACTTAGACAGTTGTGTCTTTAGGCATAACTATTAAGGGCAATATTTTATGTGTATAGACTATGCTGTGCTGTATTAATACATTTTATTTATAGGGCGCCTTTCTGGGCACTCAAGGTCGCATTGTTTTTGTGTTTGTTGAATACACGATTCAATACACTTGTATAAAGAATAGAAGCATAATTTTAATACATGGGGATCAAGCTGATTTCAAGGTGTTTGTGACTATTTTATTTTTTATGTCTAGGGAATTCCAGGGCCTTCAGGAACCTCTGGCGATAAGGGAATTCCTGGCGAACCGGTATGAAGAACCTGCTAACGCTTCAAGCTGTAATCTTTGCAGTTTTTATACAATCAAACATACCTATATATTCTTTTGCCTTTTTAGAGCTGATTAATTGGTAGGCTGAACAATAAATACATAGGTGTAATTTTACTAACAACAATAATTAAAGCTGAGATAGAATACAGCATTATTATTGATCTTATATGGTCAAACAGATGAATCGATCTTTCAGCCATTATTCATAGAAAAATATCAATGATAGAACAACCAACCTGTGTTTTACACAATATATTTATGGTTTTCCTCATGGTGATGGTTATTGATGTTATATGTTGTTGTTCATGGCGAAAAACTATTGATGTCTTATGTTGTTGTTCGTGGCAATGGTTATTAATGTTTTATGTTGGTGTTCCTAGGGACCACTTGGACCACCAGGGCCTGTTGGGATTCTAGGTGAAATAGGACACAAGGTGAGACATATAGCAGAGTAAACCAACATGGGGTATTGCAAAATCATCATCATCATCATCAATTGTGTAGATTGAGTAGAAGTCATATTTAACAAATTTATATCTATTACAAATTTCAAGTCATTAGCATGCAATCATGTTATGGTTTTCTCTCCCTTTTATTTGTGTGTGCTTTATAAGGGTCCTCCAGGCAAAGAAGGTGAACCAGGACTGCCAGGGGAGCCAGGCGAGAAGGTAGGTTCCCATAAATCTGCAACTCTTTAACTTATTCATTATTATTAGAATTTGACTCAAACCTAGCTCCTGTGATTGTGGTTTTAGGGAGATATTGGTCCTGTGGGAAATATCGGTGAACAAGGACTCATAGGACCAAGGGTATATTCAGATTAATATTTCCACAGTTTAATATTTAACAATGTAATTATTCACTGGAGTTGATGTATTTGTTTTTCTGTCAAACAGGGGGAACACGGTCTTGAAGGAGAGGTTGGCCCAGCGGGCCCTGATGGTACTAAGGTGGGCTTTGTTTTTTCTTTGTCCTGTTCAGTGTGTAGTGTAAATGATGCTCAACTTGATGTTTTTCTTCAGGGTGAAAAAGGTGACATGGGTCAGCAGGGTGAGACGGGAGAAAAAGGAGAAATTGGGCTTAAGGGAAAAGAAGGACTTCCTGGCAATCCTGGGCTCATTGGTGTCAGGGTGAGGATGTTTTTCCTTGATCAATTATGGTTCTTCAAAGAGATTTTGCATCCTCATTTGTACTTTATGTCCAGGGACCTGAAGGAAAACCTGGCAAAATTGGGGAAAAAGGCAAAACCGGACCAAAGGTATCTCAGAGGCAGAAGCCAGATTCATATGTATGACACTTTTGAGTCAAGTCCTTCAGATTATCAGTCTGGAGCTCCCGTTAAAGGCAATTGGGAAAAGATTCAAGGTTCAGATTAATGGGAGAGAAATCAAACTTTTGCTGAATCCAAGAGAAAAGCACAAACATCTTTTGTATCCACAAATGCATTTATGTCTCTGCACATTTTTCAAAAAAGCAAAGTCAGTTCAAAATACAGCTATACACACTGTTTATTCATGTCAACTCACAAACTCTCTATGTTTTAGGGTGCTAAAGGTCACCAGGGTCACCTTGGGGAGACAGGACCACTTGGTAAAATTGGCCCACCAGGTTTTGTTGGACCCAAAGGATCAAGAGGGACCACGGGACATGTGGTAAAATTTCTTTATTAAATATAATCATACTATATATTATTATTTATTCACTATAAATTATTATTGTACATTAAGGGGGCACCTGGTCGCATGGGACAACAGGGGGAACCTGGCATTGCAGGTTATGAGGTAGCCATTCACGTTAAAATTACTTATATTTATTTGTTAATTTATTTATTTTAATCATGCTGTTATTTCAAAAATATTTGCTGTTGTGCCTGATAGGGACACCAAGGACCACTGGGCCCAATGGGACCCCCCGGACCAAAAGGTGAAAAGGTATGTATTGTTTGATTATATTTCTTCTTGTTGCTGTCATTTATCTGGGGCTACATGGAATAGCTAGAATTGTTGCTCACAATAAATTAACTAAATTGAAATTGTTTTGTATGGATCATAGCCAGGTTGATGGTTTAGGCATATATATCAAGTGTCTTTTTGATGTGCTCATCAGGGTGAGCATGGCGATGACAGCAAGATTGAAGGTCCTCCTGGTCCACCTGGTGAAATGGCAAGTTGCATATTTTACTCCTACATTATAATTTACATTATCCATGTTACAGTTCAGTTTTAATTAAATGTTCATTACTCCAGGGTTCTCCTGGTGATAGAGGAGAGAGAGGGGAACCAGGGGACCCAGGATATAAAGTTAGTTATTAAATAATTAACTAATGACCTTGATAGTACTTCCATGATTTCTGAATTCCTGTTTTTTACTGTGTCAGGGTCTAATTGGTTTTGATGGAGAAAGAGGCCGAACGGGAGCTCCTGGATTACCGGTGAATTGTTATGCTGTGCATAAACCTTAATTTATTAAGTTTTGAGCCGATCTTTATAAGAACATTTCTGCTTAATATAGGGTCAACCGGGACCTCGAGGACTACAAGGACCGAAAGGATCAAAAGGAGCTCAAGTAATTAAAATTAGACAAATTAAATTTAGATAATACATTACATTGTTACAGTTCAATTATCTTAAGTCCTTTGTTCTTAAAGGGTCAAAAAGGCAAAAAGGGGCTGACAGGACAGAAAGGAACCAGAGGACAAGAGGTGAATCAACAGATAATGTGAAATTAATTTTTACCATACATCAAAACTAATTTTTATATTGTAAATTGTGTCATTTAATATCCAATTTAATAAGTAGTATTTTTGGACAGGGCACAAGTGGTTCCCCTGGTCCTAGAGGTGTGGTTGGCCGTGAGGGGCAAGAAGGTCTGGCTGGGGCAGATGGAGCTTCCGGAAAGGATGGCAGTAAAGGGATGCCGGTAAAATATCTAATGTTATTATCCAAAGAACATTATTTTACTAGAGAATTAATATTGTGTAATATTGGCCAATATGTTATTATTAAAATATTTTCAGGGGGAGCATGGAGATGATGGGATGTATGGTCTTCCTGGCAAAGCTGGATTACGTGGAAAGCCTGGTGTTATTGGGCTTCCAGGTGACCAAGGTACCACTGGTCCAAAGGTAAGCAATTATACTGTTTAAAAGTGATTGGCATACTGTTCAAGCGATTTTTTTGTATAGTAACTAATAAAGTTTTGTGCAGGGTGAACGGGGACTTAAGGGCCACAGTGGACCACCAGGAAAGAAAGGGTTTTATGGCGGAATGGGACTCCCCGGGCCTCAGGGGAACAAGGGCCAAAAAGGACAGCCTGTAAGGAGCAGGCAAAGTGAAGTTCATTAGGAGTGGTCTCTGTCTGACATTGTCTCTTATTTTTTAGGGTGATGTAGGGGAACCAGGTTTTCCAGGAATTCTAGGAGTGTTTGGACCAAAGGTAAAGTTTCATTATGTTGTTATTTTTAGACATCTGACACATTTTCTTTCTCCTATTATATATTCCAAAGAGTACAGCCACGCGCTTACACTGCTGAAGTTTTTTTTGTCCTCATTTGTTGCAAATCATAAGTCTGTTTCTTTAGTAATATTTCATTAGATAGGTGCGGCGCTTTGGATTATATCTGTGCAACAATTCTTTTTTTATATAAATATTGTGACTTACTCCATATGGGATACACTCTTTTAGGGCCCTACGGGTGACTTGGCCCAAAGGGCATACGAGGACCTAAGGGACCACATGGTTCAATGGTAAGAAGACAATTTTTTTAACCCAAACCAGTTTAATCAAAACCCAATTTTATTGATCTTATGGTGCCATCAGGGTAGTGGAGGAGTGATTGGCCCTATGGGAATTATCGGTCCCACTGGAAGTGCAGTATGTATTATATGGCCTAATTATACATGAATATTTTTATTTAAGTTATTCTTACTTCATTGTTTACTCAACAGGGTCCTAGGGGAGATAAAGGGAACCGTGGGGAGACTGTAAGTTAACACTTGTTTCTATAAAAACATCAACAAATTATTTAATTGTCTTTTCCAAACTATATATGCCTATATTTTTTTTTCTCTTCACAGGGTTTACAGGGTCCAAGGGTATGTTTCTAAACAGTAATAAGGCTGCATTTATAAGTGTCATCTTTAATTGGAGTGTTTTAAATACTATTTCATTTTAGGGTTCCCCTGGACCTCGTGGACCCCCTGGACCTCCAGTAAGTCCTCTACTGTTGTAAGTTTTAATTAAACGTTTTTAGATCTCTGTTGGTAACATAGTGTTTTACTCCGTATAGGGCCGTCCAGGAGTCCCAGCATCCCTTTGTAAGACATTATGACATTGCTTAATTTTTAAAAATCCATTAACCAATTTCTAGTAACCAAGATTTTAATATTTTACAGAAAGATGATGGTGCGCTTTTTATGGATTCACATGTCCCCCTCAGGACTGAGGTTTGTGCATGCTACTTTTTGGTTGTAAAAAATATGCAAATTGCGTTTGATTTTTATTGACTATTATTCTACATCATACAGAGGAATAAACCGATGATGGATTTCCCAATGCTAGATCAGAGTGCAGAGATCTTTAAGACCCTCCACTACCTCAGTAACCTGATTCAAAGCCTAAAGAACCCACTTGGTACTCAAGACAACCCCGCCCGCATCTGTAGGACCTGTACAGCTGTGAACAGAGATTAAATGACGGTCAGTATAGATTTTCTGTCCATAATAAATATCTAAAGTCATTCTGTGCACAGTACAACAGTACTAACTTTATCTATATCCCAGGCACGTACTGGATTGACCCAAACTTGGGATGCTCATCAGACACAATTGAAGTCTCGTGCAACTTTACTGGAGGAGGACAAACTTGCATCAAACCAGTAACAGTAACAAAGGTATTATTAATAAATACATAAAACATTATTTCATTTAAATTGTATAAACATGTTCAAACTTTTTACACAGCCATTATACACTGTTGGTCGGGTCCAAATGAACTTTCTCCATCTGCTGAGCGCAGAGGCAGTGCAACACATCATCATCCACTGCCTGAACTTTTCAGTCTGGAGGTCTGCTGATGGCCAACCTCCTGATCTTTTGTCTGTAAAGTTTAAGGCCTGGAGTGGAGATGTGATAGAGGCTGGAGGGGAGCTTGAACCTGAAGTAATTGAAGACTCTTGCTGGGTAGGAAAACACCTTTTTAAATTACTACTGATTGAATTGATATCATGTGGACATATACAATGTTTTATATTCTAGATTAAAGATGGACGCTGGCACCAGACACATTTTGTTCTCCACTCGCTGGACCCTGCTCTTCTACCTGTGGTAAACATCTACAATCTACCCAACCCAACTGTTGGTGCACATTACCACCTTGAGGTCGGACCAGTGTGTTTTCTGTGAAGGCTTTTCTAAAAGAGTTACTGTCTCTTGACACAGTGTGGAGGAGATTTGTCTCCACCAAACAGCAGCACTCTCCAAAAGGAGAACAACCTTCCCCCTAACTGCTTCATTGCTTCATTGTTCCCATTGGACTGCGAATAAGAGGAAGCTAATGGAGTGGGGGAAGAATGGATTATGTAGGTGAGCTTATAAGGAGTAGGAGACTTCTTGCACTAATAGCTTCTCCAAATGGCTAAAGCTCCTCAAGAAAGTTGTGTGGCAACTTGGAGAACTACCACACATTCTCTCTGGAACATTGCAAACACAGAGACCTAGTCCATAAATATTTTGGGACTTTTATAGTTAACTTATTTTTGTATGTATACAGTTGATATGTATTATTTGGGACGAATTCAGATAATAAAATTGTTCCTTATCTTTTTACACACGTGTATGTTATGTGAAATAATATGTATGTGCAATAGAACAAGAAAAGACAAATTGTTTTAAACATGCCATTTATTTATCTTTGGTGGCCATCTTATTTGATACCATCAACATATTTTTTTTTTTTTTTTTTTTTTTATAAAAGCAAAAATGAAAATGCTTTTCACTTCAATTAATTCCATAATGTGAGAAAAACCGAAGTAGAAAAGTAAAATTCACCTCATAACGTTGTACACAGGTCCATGTGGAGAGAATTCATGTGCATTTCATTTAGGAGTTATGTAATAATAATGAAGTGAATGACTGGAAGCCACTGACAGATTGGGGAGCTATTGATGGATTTCAGCTTCCTGTTATAGGGAACATTTTGAGAATTATTCACTATTCAAAAGATGTTTTGTTTTAAATTATTAATTGCTGTGGCAGTAGTCCTAATTGTCATTCTGAAACCCATGGATAGCTGTGGAGATTTAATCAAGGCATTTAGATCTGAGTGGTAATGTATTGATCTCATAACTGTGGAGTAACTGGGTATAATTTTACATTATCATTAAGTAAGTGAGATTCGTGTAGTCTTATTCATAAAGTTTTGAATTATTTAAGAAAAACAGCTCTATGGAACAAAACCTCTGTCTTCTGTTCTATTCCCTGCTTATGTAAGGTGCTACATAAACATTTTTGAGGTGCTATCTATTGTGCTGTAATTACACCACTCTTTGAACCATTATTCGTATAGTGCATGCTTACTTGGTATTGACATGTGAAAGAGCAGTAAATCTTCTTTAATGCACTATATTCAAAATTAAACCCTACAGTAGTTCACACTCACTTTAAAAACACTTCATCATGTTGTGTATTTATAATAAGTAACAGCATGTGAGGTATTTTGGAAAATAGTATTCCATTTTCTGTATAGAGATTTTGCAGCTGTATGTAATATTTTATGGGTACACAAAGTATCATTTAATAATAAATGTTGATCTTGTGTAGCTGGACACGTGTATATAATTTGGCAAACCTTGCTGTATACAGTGAATCCCCTTTTGTAATTTATGTTATTTAATAATTTGTAACATGGTTGTTGAAGGAACTTATTTCTGAAGTAATACTACTCTTGCAACATTATCAGCATACCCAACAGTCTTGGAGTTTATATTTGTGTAAATTTTATGGCTCAAGGGAGCAAATGTAATGCAATTATCTTTTATTTTTTTATTTTTTTATATTTTTGTGTCTGTCAATGTGTCTTAGGATAATGAACCACGTACTGTAATAGATGTTTGCTATAAGATTGCCTTTCCATAAGTTCAGATTTGTGAAAATTCTTCTCAGTACATTTGTAGAAAACATGCTGAAAATTCATACCTCACATTTGACATAAATTGGGATAACATCATGGTCATTGTATTGAGAACATTTATGGAACCAAGCAAATACAGCTCCTGTTGGTCAATGTATGACCCCAGTCATTGTTCAGTGTCGATAGTTTAATAAATATTTTTATTTTGTGTGTGGGTTGATGTTTTAGCAGCATAGGCTTACATGGAAGGCTTACATGGATTGGTTGCTGCTGTCGAGCCAGAACTAAGTATTGTTGTTACTTTTACCACTTTAAGCACTTTCATCATTTCATTTTCATTTCATTTATTTATTTAATGAGACAGGGACAGTGCACAATCTACATTAACCTAAACAGGAGAGATGCATTGTACCAGGTTATAGCGCTAGTGCTAATTTCCACCTGTAGTCCCTGGGCAGGTTGATGTTATAGTTCATAAAATCAAACATACAAAGTGAATGTCTTTATAATGACAAGAGCATCAGAACAGTTCTGTATCTTCATTCACACCCACTTCTCTCAACACCTTAAAATCATCATCCTTTTCCAAAATCATCATACAATTCATTCATTCCAGAACATCCCACTCTCTCCAGACACTCATCAGTCCACATTATCGCACAGGTTTGGTTTGAGAGGAGCCACTGTTTCACCAGGCATGAGAATGTGTCATAGTTTGTACATGTGATCAGCTCTGTTGGTAACATGTTCCACTGACGGACAGCCACGCATGAAAAGGCTGAGTTTCCAAATGCCGTCCTGCGTTTAGGGATCCTGCACTCGCCACGCACAGTGGATCGAGTGGCTTGGGAGGTGATTTCAGAGCTCAGAGACACAAACTGTTTTAGTGGAGGAGCAGCAGAATCATGAATGATTTTAAACAGGAGACGAACATTTGCAAACATGATCAGATTTTCAAAACTTAGCAACCTATGTTTCACAAGAATATGACAGTGATGGAATAGTCGACATTTCTTGTCATGGATCTTGATAACACTTTTATATAATGATTCATCCTAAACCTATTTTTTCTATTTACTTATACTGGCTGTTCAACGACATACTGGTGAATTATGATTATCTTGCTGGAGCCTGGAGCCTACTTATTACTTACCTACCTAGCAAAAGTACACACTTATGAAATAATTTGCGAAAGTGTGATCTTCTGTACAGAGATCCCATTTCAATGTCCCAAACCTTTTGCCCATTTAGGCCAAATAAGATGATAAAGTAGGCTTAATCTTATCTGTTTAGATTAGAAATGGAAATGTGTATATTGTCATCAATCAGATCACAAATTGTCAATGCATTGCACACCCTTAGATAATGTCCATTTCCAGACTTTTATCAACAAGGGCTACTATTTTGAAACATGCAACCTACAGAGAAGAGAGTATGGGCTAATTTAAGATTGATCATTGAGATGGGTGCATTCAGTTAAGGTTTGTATGTACTTTTGCTACCAAATTTTATTCAGAACTCAAGGTCAAGGTCTGTCTGACACCAAAATGTTTTGATATGATGCTGGATTATAGAGAATGTATGAATCCCCATAAGTTATCTTTATTACAGTTGCATAAAAACAAATACATATATGATATGCATAGACATATATCTACACACACCTCAAAAATCTACCGATCAGTCCCATAACATTCTTGTATTTTATAAGCAAAGTGACAAAACAATGACAGACACAAAGGCGGTAATACAGCACATGATTTTCATATAGGCTAACTGGAGGCTGGTGTTTGCTTACTTGCTTAACTTTATATAACTTGACAGAGTCTGATTTATTTTATTGTCACAACCCTGTCTGACTCTGCTTCAGAGACTAATCCAGACCAGATTTAAAACAGACTCAGTCTGAACTCATTATAAATACCGCACTATCGTCACACATTCAGGGGAAATATGTTTACCTAATGCCCCAAAGTTATATTCAGATTTGTGTACCTTCAATAAAAGAAGTCGGCAGAACAGAACAGTCTCTCAGGACAATACAGATTACTCAAATATGCACGAATTACTGAAAATATAAATATTCGAAAACATTTCGAAGAAGCGTATCATGAGGACAACCCAGCATTATAGCATGGTTAAAAGCTCTAAAATATGCTTTTGCATAATATGTCATCTTTAATAGGTTAAGCATGACACTTGGCTTAAATTAAACAGAATAATACGCAAAAGACTTCTTTGTTGTTCTTTTACGAACGGCACCTGAACACATCACCGTCCTCGTGCACGGTGGTGACGTGAACCAGCCCATGATGGCGGTACTGTGCACTATTTTGAATTCCGCCCGCTTCTGGAGTTTAAACCTAAGCCAGTGAAAATAGTTTATGGATTTTTGCAGGGGCATAAAATAAGTGAGCCTAAAATAATGGATTCTGTCGTGGGAGACGACTTGACACTCCCAGTGGATTTAAATGGAAGGTAATTTTTAAACAAACGAATGCTTGCTAACTTTGCTAACTTTAGCATTAGCATGTAACATAACCACAACACAAACACTCTCCGTGACCCCAACACTCTGCGAACGATGCTACCCATACGGATATGGCTTTTGTTTAAACTAATCTTTAGCTAGCATAGTGGATGTCTTATGTGTCAGAAATACGTTTTAATAGACAAAGCTTCTGTAACAAACGTCAAATGCGATTACGGTTGAGCGTTGTTCCGACAGTAATGACTGTTATAACGTATCAGACTGTCACTGCCTAGAATAATCAGGAAATGAGCAAAACACCGTTACTCACACCATTAAACTTTTATATAACGTTAAAAGTATAACAAATATAAGACTCTGTAGTTTACCAGTTGTTTACTAAATTTAAATATTGAATTTCTTTCTAACTAGTGAGATCAGGAATGTCACTGTGACTGTACTCTTCTCTAAAAAGCGGAACCAAGGTTTCTCTGTTTTGAGTTGCTTATTTTAAAAGCTAAGGTATTAACATTTTTATGTTATTAATGTGTCTATGAGAGTCTGGCTTGTTGTGTTTCGGCCGTGTCCAGCTGTGCTCTGTGTACAGCGGCCATCCAGGTGGGAAGCGTACCTGGTAATTCAAGATGTTAATCGAGTTGTATGACTATGGTGAGGATCTTTATGACCCTGAAACTACTAGTGCTCTGTTGGGTGCTTCAGATGTCTTCTGATGTTAGATGAACTTACATACTTATGTTTTAACACTTGCAGTCTTTATACTTTTTATCTTCGCTTTCTGAGTATTGGAAATGCAGGAAATTGGTTGTTTATGTGAATCCTTGTAAGCACATATTTCTGACTTCCTGCTGCTTACAAGTCTTGCAGCTTCCGATTTTCAGGTTAAGTATAGTAATAGGCACGACAAGTTTATTTGTATAGCACAATAGCACAATTTGTACACAAAGTAATTCAAAGTGCTTTACAGAATAAGAAGGACATTAAAATCATAATACAAACAAATATAATAATAATATAATAATAATAATAATAATAATTCTATGAAGATTATTTGTGATGATTTAACATTAAAGGAGAAAAGTGCAGAATAAAAACCGTGACAACCCTAGTACAAAACGGTAGTGAAAGCTAGTCTAGCAAAAGCTAACAAGATCCAAGATCAAAATAGTGTGTGAATGAAATCAAATGTGAAGAGTGAATTGAATTGTTTGCTTCTGAATAAAACAGGACTTACCCAGGCATCCTTGGATTAAACTGGATGTTGTATTTTAATAGCATAAATTCTCGTTTGTGTATAGTAATTTTTTTTTTATACAAATACAGCATAATGAGAATGTAAAAGGGCTTCTAATGTGAAAAATATGTTGTGATGAGCAAATTGGTAATCACATTATCATTTTAGTTAATATTAGGGCTGATATTGATAATGCAATATTACCTGACACAATAACCGATATCTTAATAAAATAAATATATCACAACAACACTAGGTTCCCCATTTTACAGAAAGTTCTTATTAAGAACATTTTTGTACTAAAAAGGCAGGTTGTATTCATGATTTTCATTATGGAGCTCAACAGTTCTCTGGTCCTGGAAGTAAATATATTCACTGGAAGTAAATTAATTTTTTTCCACTGAAAAATTCAAATATCAAGAGAAGGCACGGCCATGGAGCTCATCAGTGACTGCTCAGTCAGGTTCTGGAAGTAACTTTTGCATTCATTTTTCCCATAGACTTGAAAAAAATCAAATATTAAGAGTTCTAAGACATAAAACAACCGTGTTATACCAACAAGTTTTATAAGTTCAAAAAGGTCATTTAAACAGCAAAATTCAATGAAATGCAGTTTAAAGTTTCAGAAACAGATTTTAAATAAAATTACAGGTCTTGTGGTCAATAGTTGACACATAGCTGATTATCCCTGAACAAGCTTTCAAACTTTTTAACTTTTTTTTTTTTTTTTTTTTGTTAAGTCCATGAAAAAAAAAATGAAAGGGAAATATAGTTCTGGAACATGGGCGGTCACAGTTGAGCTCCATTAGACTTGGTCTTGGTTTAGTTTCTGTTTGACACAGTTTGGCTAGTAAATAAAGACATGTACATTTTTGTTTTAACTTAGTTGTTATTATTGTACCAAAATATATATATTAAAATATATATAATATTGCTATTGTAATAGAAAACATAATTATTGAATATCACATGTTAATATTAGAAGTCATTTGTGATATTTGAGGCATTTATAGACCTTTATAGTTGTTAAACATAATTTTAAATGGTGATCACTCATCCAGTGCAGCCCTGTTTGGTTTTTAGTGTCTAGTGTAGTGTGTGTGTGGCTGATGTTTGCGCTCTTTGTGCTCTGCATCTCTCTTATGGTTGTGCGATGACAGAGCCACAGCAGACTATTTGTCCATCAGTGAAAGCCTTCGACATGACCATTTCTCTGGTAACAACGGGCCCATGCTGCCACTGGCACATGCTCCCTTTTCACTACACCCAGTGTTGAGGCTGGGACAGAGTGGCTGTGCATAGACTATTTTTGGAGCATCCTCAGGGCAGCCAGTCACTGTGAGTAATGTGGCACAGATTCATGACAGAAAACACACATTTCAGATGCTTCTAGACATAAGCATCCTTTTTACATCATGATGAAGAAGAAATATATTTATATATATTTCTAATAAGACTTTCTTATTTACAGCTGCCGATTGACAAACTCCATGGATGCTGCGGAGTACTCCACTGAAAGCATGACAGGTACGTGTAACGACATCATGTGTTTGTTGTCTCATAAATGAATGTGTATCCTTATTTACTAAAAGATACAAAAACGCTGTTATCCCATTTGCCTTTGGGGGTATGAGGTTTTCCCTGTGGTTGACAGTCTAAAACTCATGAGATATTAATGAGTTTAATGGGAGTCATGTGCACTGACACCACAGAAGAGCTCAGTTTAAGATGCATAAAAGATGGCTATATAGTATACTCTGTGTGGACATTAACTATTATTGATGCACAATATTTTTTTTATATCTAGTAGTCTGATATCCCTGGTCAAAATCAAATCTTAAGATCAAGTATAAAATGTAACTAAAATAATTAGCCAAGATTTGTAATAATGCTTGTGTTACGAAACATTGAATTGTTTAATCAAGTCATGCAGAAAGATACTCTCTTTTGTGCTTAGCTCCATTCTTTCCTGAAAAGATGTCTCCAGTCAAAGTTCTCACCATGAAAGA
Organism: Periophthalmus modestus; assembly: GCA_019594935.1. Lineage (NCBI taxonomy): Eukaryota > Metazoa > Chordata > Actinopteri > Gobiiformes > Gobiidae > Periophthalmus > Periophthalmus modestus. The sequence continues at coordinate 40,517,922 of JAIEZT010000054.1, forward strand.
CTACGAAAATGTAAGTAATTTCTGGTATGTCAGAGAACCCTGAGTTAAATTTATTGAAGACACAATTTCTAATTATGCATTATTATACTGTGCCAAAATGGTTATCAGCAAAAATGATCTATGTTTGAAATGGCAAGGGTTAAGTATGTTAATTTTAAGTACTTAGTATTTATCTAGAGTTAGTTATATCATCAGTTATATTATTATTACAAAATTTGTCTTTTTACATCATCATATGCATTTATGCACACTATTGTAAACAAAGATGCCTACAATAAATATTGACCCCATAAAATATGTTTCATTTTCATATAGAATCATAGGCCAAAGTAAATATTGCAACTCCTCACTAGGAAAGTTGCAATAATGGGGATCAAGAAAATCTGTATTGTTTTAGTACATTAGGAAAACGTTTGTTGGCATGTGGTTCTTGTGTCTGCTTTCTAGGGGGATTAATTTATAGTGGTCTAGATTTTTACCTTCTCTCTTTTTGTACCCAGCTACCACTAACAGATGGATGTTTCCCAGCCCCCAAGCACAATGATTCTCAGTCTAATTCACACATACACACATGCACACATCATCACACACTCGCACAAACAAAGTCCCCCTTCAGTAAAAGAATAACCATGCATTTTGCATCATTACTTACACCTAAATGTTTTTGCATGTAACTCATTGTTTAGTTTGACTGACTATTATTTTTATGTTGTGTTTTTATATTTTATGCAGCAAATTACAGCTCTGAAGAAAGAAAACTTTAACCTAAAGCTGCGAATTTACTTCATGGAGGAACGCATGCAACAGAAATGTGATGACTCCACTGAGGACATTTTTAAGACGGTGAATTACTTTACTTACAGAATTAATTATTGAACAAAAGTAGCATGTAGTTTAACAAAAAAAAATCATTATGGTGTCGTCATCTTTGCTTTGTTTGAATTTAATTTCATCATGTTTATTTTCATTTTTTAGAATATAGAGCTGAAGGTTGAGCTGGAGTCTATGAAGAGAGAGATGGCAGAAAAGCAGGAGCTTCTGGTCTCTGCCTCGTAAGTGTCCTCTACTTTAAGTAGTAGTTGTTTATCTGTGAGGAATTAGCTGAATGTGTTTTGTGCCCTGGTATGTCAGAAAAGCTTTGGAGAGTCTAGCTGGCCGTGATTCACGAGAGCCTCATCAAGTACGAGAGCAAGCTCAGAAAGAGATGGATGCTCTTCGCGATGCTTTCAACAAGAAAATTGCAGACTTGCAGCAGGTTAGAATGTCTTAAACAAAAATGTACTACTTGGTCACATATTATAATTTTTTGTCCATTTTAATATTTTGTCACCACAGGCTTTGCAAGCTGCTGAGTTGGAGATTGATAGGATGGCATCGATAGCTGAACAGGAAAAATGTAAAAGTATCAGCATGGAAAAACAGCTTCAGGTCTTAAGTGCTAGCACTTCAGCTTCTCATCCTAACGAAGTTTACGACCTGCAGGAAGCCTTGAAGGAGAAAGATGAGTCAGTATATGGCATTAAAGTTAATTACTTACATACCTGTATGTTTTGACTAAATTATTATTTTCTTTTTAACTCTCCACAGTATAATTTACCGACTTGAGGATAATTTAAATAAAGCCAATTTACAGATGAAAAACTGTGCAGAGAACAAGCAAGAGATGCACCATCAGCAGATGAAGTCAAACAACTAACCGATCTCATCAGAAACAAAGAGTTGGAGATTGAGGTATGGTTGTTTAAGTGCCCACATTAATATGTTCTAAAGTCTGCTTGTCTCTTGTTGTCATATATTTACTTTTTTTTTTTAGACTTTAAGAGATGAATTGATAACAGAACGGAGCAAAGTTCCTTCAGAATCTCAGGTCAGTTTTGGACATCACAAATATTTTTGTTAAGACCATTGTAACAGAATTTCTGCTTCAGTCTGAACTTGACTGTGAATGAGGTTTAGTAGTGTCTCTCCGCTGCATAAATGTGTCATTTCAAGTTATTAACCTTCATACATGAACTGATTGGTGCTGTAAAGAAACTAGTGATAACTGGGAAAGACTAAAATCATTGTAAAATTGAAATCTTGTAATGCGTCCTGATCTAAATCCATGTAAGGCCAAAGTATAATGGTTGTCATGTGTTGTACTAATATTGTTCTTTTGTTCCCCTTGGACTGGTGACATGAAGGAGATCTTTAAAAAATGATTCTTGTTGACATCACTACATCAGTTTAGAGTTATCCAATGTCAGCAAGGGAAATGGAAGGCGGGATCAGGGATTATTAAGAGCTTAGGCTTATTTTAGACGGCACTGTCATTAAGCTTTGGGCCTTTCTCTGTGATGCAGAAAGTTGCTGCTACTTGCTAAATTATTGTTTGTTTCGTGTTGGACTGCTTTATTTAAGTGAGTGGTGAATCAGATAAAATGAAGGACCTGTGTCGTATTTGTCGGGCTCGTCTGGTTGGAAACCAGTGTCGTTGGATCTTTAGCCCTTCTACCAAAAACAAGCTGCAGGTGATACTGTCTCATGTGCTGGGAAGAGAGGTCACCCGTGATGGTCGGGGTGAGTTTCTGTGTGGGAAATGTGTGTTTCAACTCGAGAAGGTGGTGAAATGTGATGTGGACATCAGCCATATACAAGATGACTACACCATACACATCAAGAGGCTACAAGCTGAAAAAGATCATCTTATACAGTGCATGGTGCACGTATACAAAAAGAACAACCCAGACATGGACAAGAATGATGAAAGCTGTTCCAAAACTAAAGTTAATTCCTCAACTGTTACCAGTCCTGGTATTGAAATTGTTGGTCAACACACCATTGAAGGCCAAAATCAAGAAGCAGGAAGAACAAACCCAAAGAGTCGCGTGAGACGCTGTGTGAGTTTGGACAGAATAGCTGGTAAAAGTATAGGGCACTGGGGTATAAAGTTTGGATCGGAGTATCAAGACCCCATAAGGTCTTACAGTCTTCGAGGCACACGACATCGCTCACAAAGTATGTACCCAGACTTGGTCCATCGCAATTGTCCGCAGTCCAAATATGGATTTAAAGGACGCTCTACATCGCTGCATTCGCTCAATAGAGACTTTGCTTCAGAATACATGTCTGCACTAAGACCTAAAGCAGTCAAAGGGTTAAGTAGACTGAACTCTCCTGTTGGGTTCTTTGGAAAAGTCTCAGACCAAGATCCAGAGCTCAACTCAACCCTCGATCATCTCTGATCTGATCCAGCTCTTCTGTTGTATCAGTACACATCAAATCACTGTCCCATCAGGGAGCCGTCTTCCTATCCTGAGAAGAGTCATTAGCACTCGCCTCCATCCTCCCTCAAACTGCAGACATAAAGATAACAGGACTTTGCATGAATTAGCAGAAGAATTTGATGATGAATACACTCCTGTTAGAGTGAAGGTAGTTTGTTTTTGTGCTGATCAATCACTGGCTACATTGTACATCATGATTTTTGTAAGAGCTAAAAATGTTTATTGTCTCCATGTAATGCAATTTTATTTCCTTTTTATTTATTTCTTTTTTTGTTTTTTAGAAGAGTGAACTTAATCGTTTAAAGTCTCTCAATCAACAACTAACTGAGGGAGGCCACTCAAGGAAGGAATTCCAAAAGAAATCCTCTCTAAAACACTTGAAGACATCAGGAATGAAACTATGGTACTTTGTGTTTTATATACATAGTTTTGATATTCTAAATGTTTGTTGTTATCCTATTTATTTTTGCAATATATATTTGGCTAATAAGGCACGTACATTATGTCTAAACAGGTCTTGACTCAAAAGTTGGAGGAGAAAGGAAAATGAACTCAATTCTGAGAAGAAAAATGCACTTAAGAGAGACAAAACAATTCAAGGTCTCACTCAGGTCCTTCGTGAAAAAGAAAATGAGGTGAGTTTACATTCAAATAAACAAAAATAGGGCCTGATCTTCTGCATCGCACATTACAGCTACTGACAAAGTGGCTCTGTTATGGACTGTGTCATCACCAAGACTGAGGGCATGTCGGTACAATAAAAATAACTGTTTTGTTAAAAACTGAAGAAAAAAAATCATATTGCTGTTTTTATTATGCACATGTGAAAAAATGATTTGATGTGGCTATACATTTTTAAAACAGCTGTGATTATATGCTATGGAATGAGAAATGTATGATATTCAAACATTGGTATAATCTGTAAATAAATTACATTTTACAAAATTTACCAAGTTCCATACAATATGGACTGTTAAGATCCTCTGGTGGAAGGAGACAAACACCAGACCAGAGCTAGTGTTATGTGCTTGTCTAGCCACCTGCTTCCTTAACATTGAAACTGCAGATCGGGCCCCACAGACTAAAACTGAACTATAACCTATTTATGATCTTTGACCAAATAAAGATTGCAGAGCTGTATCATGAGATTGAAGACAGGGACGGAGCACTATCAAAAGCAAGAGAAGCAGCACACAAGGCCCAGCTACAAAATACCAAGTAGATCTTTAACTTTTTGTATTTTTGTTTAGGTAGGTTATTCAACCTAAGTAATTGTAGTGCATTTCCAGGGAGCTGAAGAGCATCAGAACCTATTAATGGAGAAGCAAACAGAACTGGCCCAGCTCCAAGGCGAGCATCATGCCAAGGTACTTGAGGCTCAGAAGCTCCAGCGTGCACTAGATAGAAAGGAGCAGGAACTGACTGTTCTACAGCAGGCCAAAGAACAACTGGAGATGGAACTGGAGGACATGCAGCAGCAAAAGAAAGAAAGGAGACAAAGCCCTCAATGTGAGTAAAAAGTAATCATTTGATAATATTATAATTTGGATTGAGTATTTATTGAATTATTGCAGGACCTAAAACAATCAGCTTAAAAAGCTGAATGGGGATATAAAAGACAGAGAAAGTGCTTTAGAGCAACAATACCAGGAAGCACTAAATCAAAACAAAACAAAAGGTCTTTGCCCATGAGGTGACCATCCAACAGCTCACGACTTCTCTAATGGACAAAGAACAACAGCTTCAAGTGAGACAGAATACAAGGCAGCTAACTACTCTACTGTCTACACGTATTATTATTTTAATCTTGTTGATTATTGTCAGGAATACATAAATATGATCAGAGACTTGGAGCACAGCAAATCTTCAGAGGGTATTGACGGCATGCTCACCATGCTGCGACAAAAACTTAAAGAGAAGGATAAAGCACTGGAGGTGAGTAAGTTGTAAGATTATTTAAATCAGTCATGCTATAAACTGTTTACTGTCACCGTTTACAGTTATGCTTTTTTCATATTAGCAAGCCTTAGATGAAAAGTTTGCTGCAATTGAAGACAAAGATAATGAGATACACATGTTTGCAGCTGTCTTAGAGAGAAAGAGCGAGACTTGGAAAAGACTAAACAATTTAGTTTCCCACAATGAAGAAACTATTAACGTGAGTAGATAGTATTTTTTTTTTAACCAGCGTTTTTTTTAAATGGCTTTATAAGCTCTGTTTATTCTGCTGTATTTTTAGAGTCTTGACAGCCTGATAAAAGAGAAAGATGTGTGGAATTACAGCATCTTGCCAACACGTTGAAGAATCTGCAGAGATCTAAGCAAGAAATAGAAGAAAACTTGAGTCGCTCCTTGCGGGAAAAGACTCCATTGTCAATCAACTTAAGTTTTCTTTAGAAGGCAAAAACAAACATTTGACGGTCAGCTGAAAGTCATTTTATGTGTGTTTAGTGTTCATAATATAGAATTCTGAAAATCTCCCAGTCAAACATTACTATATTATACATTATTGTATTTTAGGAAATTGACCACCTCATGCTGAGTCAGTCCCAAAGTCACACACAGGACCTTGATGAACAGATGGGTTCAAGACTGAAAGTTGCTGAAGCCATGTTGACAGAGAGTCTGTTAAAATCAGGGAACGACTGATTGCTGACAATGAAAGCGCAGTAGAAGGGCTCCTAGCTACAATAAACAGCAAGGATCAACTTCTTAAGGTCATTATACATTATAAAGGATAAAAATAATTAATTATATCCATATCACTGGCAAAGGATCTTCCCTATTATGCCATTGAAATTAGCTGGATATGTTTTTTGTCTTTTCAGGAGTCAGGTGAACATTACAAATACATGATGTCTCAGCGCACTCAGGAGATTGACGATCTGAGGAAGCAGCTCTCTGACCTGCAGCAGCACCTGAACACTGTGGAGAGACAATGCTCAGCCAGACAAACAGGATGCTCTGTCAGAGGCTGCAGAGCTCAGAGCCCGACTGGATGAAAAAAGATGGTCTCATCACTGTAAGCTCAACACAATATCATCTGAAACTCAGTTCTGACATCTTTTGATTTACTCTGCTTTATGCTGCTTTACTCTGCCTGCATTGTTTGTAAAATGTATAGAAACTTCTTCAACAAGCAAAGGACAGAGACCAGTATTCTAATGAGATTAGGCAAAAAGAGGAGTCTGCTCATGTTCTGGAGCTCAGACATACCATTCAGATTATGCAGGAAAAACTGAACGAAAAAGAAGGTGAGATGTTTTATTAAACTTATACAACTGTAAACATAATATTGTGTGGCAGATGGGTTTTATGGATATCCCTTTTTTGCTCCACAAGCTGAGCTGTCCACAAAAACTGAAGAAAATAAAGATGACACTCTTCCACTCCCAAAGAAAATTCTCATTCTCAAGAAAGAACTACTTCAAGTAACTGAAGCACTGAACAAAGCTCTTAAAAGAGAGACTGAACTGAAGGTCAGTAAATTTGAGTATAAAAAACATCATAGTTAAAAAAGTGTATTATTGAGTTGGCTTTGACTTCTGACTGCTCTAAACGCTGTTTGGTTTCATCTGCAAAATTAGTTATTGTTAAATGAGCTTGAAGTTTGCTGTGGAAGTAAGACTGCAAACATTGAGTCCCTTACTGCCACTCTACAGATGAAGGATGAGATCATCAATGTAAGAAACTGGAACTTTTTCTTTAAAGCACAAGAATGAATTGTATGAATAATAATGAATTGCTTATATTTCTACAGGCACTCCACCAACGCATCGGTCAGAATCTGAATCTTTAGAGGAGGATTCACATGATCAGGCCACTAGCAGTGGAACAGAGAGATTTCCTCCTAAGCTTCCACAGAGAGAGAGGACCTGATTGGTGGAGACAACAAAGAAGAGGTAATTTTAAAGTCTTTAGAAAATGTAATCATTCTATAGTAATATTTCCCTGACATATATCATCTTGTTTATTTTGGATCTATTTACTTTAGACTATACCCAGTTTTAAAGCCCTGCAACAGGAGCACGAGGCTCTCAACAGAGCCCTGAAGACAGAACAGCAGCTTTATTCCAGTCTGGTTCGGACTGTTAAAAGAGCAGGACAGGTTGGAAAACTAAATGACAATAACACTCAAATTTCAGTATAAAAATGTATGACAATAATGTAAAAAAAATGTATATTTTCAGCGCCCAACGGTCTCCATGCTCTACAGCTAGAGCTGACAGCTGTGCAACTCCTTCGACCAGCAGTTAGAGGAAAGCATCAAAACTAATGACGAACTTAGAGATGACCTGGAAAGAGAAATGCACCAGGGCCAAACTCGGAGAAGGTGCAGTGCAAACACACTTTGTTGCAGATGATTTTGAAAATGAAATAAAAACAAACATTTTAGGTTAATACAATCTTGTCTTGCTCAACTAATCTCATTTTGTTTACCCTGCACATCCTTTTTCTCACCTCGTCTGTCTTCATGTCGTTCAATGTTTGTTTTCTTTTGTCTTTCCATAAACCTTCATGTTGTTCCAAGATTTTATGGTCCTGTAACTGTCACTCTCATTTTTAATCTGTCTAACCTAAATAAAGACCTTAGTCTGTCTTTTCACCATGTTACAATCACGTTTATTGTCATGACTGTTTTGTTTTGTGTTTGATTCATATCCCAATCTATAAAATATATTATTGGATAATAATTTATTGATGCCTGTGAAAGGTAATGCTCCTGAAAATAAAGGCACCCTAACTTTAATTATCTCATGACATAATCTGCTTAATTGTTGTTTAGAGCATTAATTCACAGTGCCATGGAGGCAGAGGTTAAGGCTGATTAAAGTTGTCAGAACCCCCGTGTAGCTTTTCTGATCCCTTCACTTGTGTCTCAGGTGTATAAATAGGAAGTGTGTCCAGTCCTAGACTCACAATCAGATTAAAAGAGTTCTTAAATCTTCATATGACAGAATTGTATTCTCTTATTTTGTATAAATGTAACATTTTGTATTCAATGTACAGCTTTTTGTATAGTTTAGTACAGCAATCGGAAATCTGGTTCATAATATTTCTTTTTCTTCTACAGGTATTGACGGTATTGACCCTAAGGAGCTTGAGAGCATGAGAAGAAACCACTAGGAAGATGCACAACGCTGGAATGTGTCACTGCAGGCTCGTTTGGGGGCTATCCAGAATCGGGAGGAGGTGTGGGTGGAACCAATGATAGTGGGTTGATTTATGAAGAAACAGGACAAGTTACATTATCATAAACTGGTTATGTAAAGATGCACTTTGTGTTTCTGTCCTCAGGTGACTCCTGACTTTCTTAGGTGACCAGACATCTTATTTGAGCATTTGTATTGGAGAAGTGGAGGATGACAGTTTGTCACAGTTAACCTCTCAGGAGCTTAGGGAAAAGGTTTAACACGCGCATTCATTCAACAGTAATAAGTGAAGCCTATTTTTAAAATATAATGTATTTTATTTCAGGTGACAGAGCTCCAGGACTATATTAGTAGACAACATGCTTTAAACAGAGACCTGCAGAACAGATTAAGCTCACTGGAAAAGGAAGGAAAAAAAAGTCATCTTCAAAGCCCTGGTAGAGAGGAGCTGAAGATGGGCTCACGAATCAGTTGGAAACAGGTTAGCATAAGAAGGGGACTGTTGATAACCTTATACTCTCTTATCAAAACAAACACAACCTAAACAAGTATGTAGATACCTGTGATCATTTCTAAACAATCTATCATATTAATTCCTTTTGATATTGTGACCTTTTGTCTTAAGCCTTCGCTTTTTCAAGCATGTTGTGTTTCTTGCCTAATGTAGTTTTATGTTATGAATTGCTTTCTTAGATAACTAACAATCTGTTTAACAGTAGCTCAAGCTGTCTCTTCTCTCCTTTACCTCTCCTAACCTGTTTTCTTGTATCTCTGTGTCCCTAAATTTGGTCTTGTTGCCACACCACATTAGACACACCATGCCATTCAACTGTTACTGTGCAGTGTTTTATTGATTCTGTTGCAACCATTATTTTTTCTTTATCAAATCATTTGCGTCATACTCGCCTTCCATGTCATTATCCTAGCTGCCTTTGACTTACCAGGATAAAGAGAGCCAGACAGATGCCACACTGGACCGGGTATGATTGTTTGTCTTTGTTCTCATAACTAAAATACAAAATTTTTAGCTAAAACTGCTTTGTATCATTCCCAAATTAGAATATTTGTCAAGACCTGTCAAGTAAAAACCGTATTAAAAATACAGCTGATAAGACTAGAGAACAAACTCGGTCTGGCTGCGAGACAAAAGACAAGGATCTTTGTGTGGATGATATTACCATTTCAAGTCCAAATCAGTGAAGCCTGGTCTGAGTCATGCTCCAAGTGAGTTTTGTGCCGATCCAAATAATTACCCCATACTGTGGCTGCCTTCTTTTCTGATTATACGTTTTCTTCTCATTTACAGAGGGAAGCTTGATAAAACTATACAGATAAAAGAACAAACATCACATGAGCCAAAAGAAGAGTGTGTGGAGGCCTCAGAGGTGTGCAGTGATGGTATGGACCGGGCACATATAACTGGAGAAATGACCCATCCCCCAAAATTGTGACATCAAATGACCAAACTAAATCTATCAAAGCTGGCATCCAGGAAGCTAACACCAAAGAGCTAACAGAGCAGACATCTACTGGTTCAAAACACAAAACTGGCACCAGTCCTGTCACAAAGGGTTGGGGTAAGCTAAAGTGTAATTGTCACTATTTTAATGTGTACAAGTTGTTTAATTCAGTGTATTTTTTTAGGCTTCACAATCTCGGCTTCCTGTCCCTGTGAGGCGCAGAGCTGGAACTACTGGTGCTGCACTTGAACATCAGCTGTCAGATGCGGTCCATGAAAGCGATCAGCATATTGTCTTCTTAGATTGCCTCTCATCAAAGTCTGGCCCCTTCTCCCATGTCTCACCTGTGTCTGACAGTAGCTCTGAGGTCAAAGAAACCTCTTGTAGCAGTCCACCGGATGTTCCTCTAGCAACACAGTTAGAGCTACTTCAGCAGCAGTGCCAAGATAAGGAGGCATTAATCAGTGAACTTCATGAAAAACTAGCAGACTTAAAGGAGTTCCAAACCCAGCTTCAAGAAAAAGAGCGTCTCATTCTGCAGTATACAGAGGCCCTCCAAGCAGCGGAGTCCACTATTGAATATTTAACTGCTTGCAGTCTAGATAGCCAGGGTGCTCTTGGGTCTAACCTAAGTGGTTCAAATGCCACACTTCAAAACAAATACATTGAACTTGAGCATGCCATATAAGAGAAAGGAACAGTATATTTGTGAGTTAACAGAACTACTCCATGAAGCTGATAAAGTTTTAAATTCATCAAAAAGTCACAGTTCAAATCATAAGAGTGGTCTTGATATCAAAGCTGTTTTGCAGAGAAATCCCTACAGCAAAAAACAAAGCGAAGATGACTCGTCTGGATCTAGTCATGAGCTACCCCCAAATGCACTGTGGGACAGAAACTCTACAGTGCCGGGAGAGATATTACAATCTGCTGTTGTGAGAGTCGGCCAAAATGATGATAGTTCAAGCAAAACACCGTCAGACCAGTCTGAGACTGTAGGTTCTCACATGAGTGATTCACAGAAAAGAATGTGGTTGTTCTAAATGAACTGTCTTAATGCCACTAAGACTGCCATTGCGTCTCTGACTGCACACTGTACAAATAGCTCATTAGTGACCTCTACTGAGCTGCAGACCTGTCTAGATAAGTTAAAGAGCGCATTGAATGAAAAAGAGACCCTTGGAGACATCACACAGTTTGGTATTGAAACTAACAATGCAGAGTTCTCCAGCTCACCTCAATCAAAAGATCAACACGAACAAGGTCCTCATCACAACCTACAAATCCTGTATGAAGTCTTTAGCAGTTTTCAACAAAAACTGTCAGATGTGCAGAGACCTTTACAAAACACCAAAGCATTACCACCAAATGTGCAGAACCAGATCGAGACTCTTCACAAGGAACTGAGGGAAAAAAGAAAGATCTGCAAAAACCTAGAGGAGAAATTAGCCACAGCACAGTCCAAAACACCAAGTCCAGAAGCTACACCGAAAGGTAAGATGTGCCATATTTCCTGTCTTTTACTCTTGTATTGTTAACATGCTTTAATGCGATATCTGGTCAATGAACCCATTAATTACATATTGTCTTGCCTCAAATGCCAGCTCTGAAACAAGATGAGAAAGGCGTGCAGGTCGATTTGCAGGACCTGGGTTACGAAACGAGTGCCAAGAGTGAGACGATAGGGAGGAGAGCAGTAGCACAGGTAGCTGGCTCTCAGGCAGACTGTCTGAAAACTAACAGGGTGATCTCTGCATGTAGAGTGGACAAAATCTGACTGTTTGCTCTTTTCTGGTTGGGTCTAATAATAACTGCTGCACTGTTCTTGGTTTTAACGGTTTCTTACTGACAAAAACTGCATGTGTTTTCTCTGGGAATGTCTCCTGCATTTTGTAGACCCCATTATCAAATATTGTAAAATAGCATCTGATGAGATGTGTATGTAATTTTGTTTCACAGATTTGGACGTCGGATTTTAAACCCATTTGCGGCGCATCTAGTCTGCCTTTCCCTGTTGAAGCAGGAACAGGGCTTATTTTTTCCTCTACAGAAAACCTTACTCTGCATCCACCACATACCCTACATCCCCTGTTCTGAGCTCCACTAAGGTAAACCTAAAAATGTAGTCTGCTTTTGAACACTGTATTAGCACATGATAAACATGTTTATTTAGAGTGCATTGTGTCATATTTCTTCTAGCAAGCATAAAAAGTTTACGTAGAAGCTCATTGTCCAGTGATGTGGTTATCAGCACGTATGAACCTTCAGCAATTAGAGAAGAGGACCATGCAGAACCCCATGATGAAGAAAGGATAATAGATCCATGCATTTAAAGGGAACAGCACTTAAGGCCAAAACATGCTGCCTGAATGTTAGCTCTGAAAGAAGGTCGTCTCTCGGCTTAAGCACAAGTGACCTGCTTCACAGTCGAAGTGGCTCAACATCACCTGCCAGGTCTGAGTTTGATTTCATTAGATTCTTGATGTAAGGTACAATGTTACATCTGTTGTTTGTCCCCCACAGACTGGAGTCATTTGATTCAGGTCCCAGGCCAGAGGAGCTGTCCCAGCTGAGACAGGAGATCAAGGACAGTCGGAGGCTGGGAGCCCTGCAACGGCAGCAGCTTGAGGACTTGGGCAAGGCCTTTAGTAATCTGATAGAGTCTGCTAAATTGGACAACCTCATGGGGGAGGAGGTCAAAAAGCAGCTTGATAGAAGCATTGCGATTATGGACAGTCTGGAAGGACGTCTTGATAAAGTCACACACCGTTCAGAGGTAATTATATTTTATTTCTATATGATGCTGCTTTATTGTATATAACCATACCTGACATAAATACACAGGGAAACTCCATTGAGACTACTGGGAATTTTCAGATGCCACAGTGGGGAGCCACTGGCAAAAACTGTTTGTTGTTCTTAGGCAAGACACTTCACCCCACATTTGCCTAGTATGAAAGTGGTACATGTGTGATGATGGAGGGGATGGAGGGGTCGGAGGGGTGGAGGGGTTGATGGCGCACATTGGCAACTTGTCTCTGTCAGTCTGCCCCAGGGCAGCTGTGGCTACAATAGTAAGTGTGAGTGAATGAATAATGCACAAAATGTAAATGCGACTTTGAGCTTCTGAAAAAAAGACAATACATAAGAACTAATGCATTATTAGGTTTAAAAAAGTACATTCACTGCACTTTTCTAGACTGTCTAGACGTGTGGGCACAATTCAGCTACTGTGAGCATAACTTGTTTAAGTGTTTTTACAAACCAGTCACATAATCACAGTCACATAATGTTCTACTGTTCAACAGGAGAGTCTCTTTTGGGAGTGAACACGGTGCAAAAGTCTCACACAGGTGTGTTATTGTTTTTCTAATTATGTTCATCTGCTTTTAAGTGAATTAAACATGGAGAGGACAAAAATGGATCACTGCTTCAGCTAACTTCACTTCATTTAAAGTGTCAATTATTAGTTTTGATTAATACGAACGGTTGTTTGGATGTGAAATGCTGTTGTATCGTTGTCCCTGATGTGAGCAGTGATGAGCAACATGCCCCTTCTGACAGCCCAGCTCAAATTCAGCAGGAAATAGATAGACTACGAGTGGATCTAGAGGATGAAAGGGAGTTACTACAGCAGCATGTCAGCCTCTTAGTCCACCAAAACCTCACCCTGGCTGATTGCACTAGGGACCAGCTGGACCTGTGAGTTAGTTGAAGACGTAATGTGCAGTGACCTTTTTATTTCCTACTTCCAACTTATTTTCTAGAATTAGTAGACTAGTAGTGCCTCTAGTTTCTTTCAAAACTCTGTGTTTATCGTTTCTTTTCTGGTGATACTTTATTCTTCTCATGATCATATAACACATTTTACTCAATTCGAATTTTACAGGTTAACTAAAGAGCTGCAGGAAAGAACCGCCTCATCCAAAAACTTACAGAATCAAACCAGTGGTCAAAGTTCAGGCAGTCACCACAGCTCTCATCCTAATTTGCACCACTCAAGCAAGACGTCCTCATCTTCCCACAGCAGCCAGGAGTTCAAACCAGCACAGGGTAAGCCTAGACAACTGATTTGTACGTCATTATGTACATTTTTTTCCTTTATTAAATGTATTCCAAATGAGTGAGTGCAATCATAATACATGCATTTTTATCATGCATAATTTTTAGGATAATATAATGGACAACTGTTAATTATGCAGTCTTACACACCCCATTGAGACTAGCAGTGCTTAGATACAGCCTTTTAAAACGCTCTTTTCAGACACTTATTGTTCCATTGAGGCCTCACGACAACAACAGAGGGTGAGGAGCACAGCGGGTGTCCAGTTACCACTCCACCTCCTCTTAAGTTGCATTATTCAGTGACACCTATCCAGTTCAATGTTTTAATGCACATTTCTTTATGAATAAATTACTATTGTCAATTAGATGATAACTGTGTAGTTTCAAAGCATTCATTCCCTAAACTTTCTCCTTGTTAAGAGCCCATGTACATCACTTAGTCCGCTCTTCATGTTACATTGTCCAGGCCGATCGCACTCCACTGAATGGACGGTAGCCGAATGGGTGGAGTTTGGAAAGGGGTGGGTCTGATCACCGTGACACCGTTGGCAGACTGCAGGCCCTGCACGGAGAACGCTCGGCTGCAGGAACAACTGAGGAGGAGCAGCGAGCAGCTCAACACCACGCTGCGCAGTGAACTAGACCTGCAGTGTACCATCATGGCTCAGAGCGGTTCACAAGGTCAGAGTGAGTCCAGACCTGAAGCCACATCAGGGCAGACACCTCTCCAAGGGACTGCCACTCACTTCAGGTACTAACATCAGTGTTGTTAGGCCGCATATTATTGTATAAATAACAACAATACAATACAAATTAAACTGTTTTGGAATTCTTGACAGACCTACTAGCGGAGCATTTACAAGAAATCCGAGTTCTGCGTCAACGACTTGAAGAAAGTATTAGAAACAACAACAGCCTAAGGGAACAACTGGAAAAGAAGCTTTCAGAGGTGCACCAAAGACTCAGGTACTTTCGCTACTTGTAATTCTATGCTTTACAAAGAGACCTTGTGTTCTGTTACTGATGACCATAGTTTTGATCTCCTAGTGCGCACAAATCACATCTTCATCAAAGACCGTGAGGAGCACAGTCAAGTTACCAAAGAGAGGCAGTATCTGAGCAACATACTTCCAAAGAGGCAGCTGATCTCTGAGTCTCAAGGTAAACAGACATTACAGATACAGGTAAATAATGACCTAAATAGCAATCTAATATTATTACCATAGCTCTTTCTCTCTATTATTGCAGATAAGCAGAAAGAGAATGACAAACTACGTGAGACTTTGGCTAGAAGGGCCGCAAAAAAACAAATGTGGAGCAGGAGCAGAAAGGAGTGCGAGATGCTGCGGCAGGACAACAGGCAAGTGCAAGAGAGACTGGAGTTTATGGAGCCAAGAAATGAATGCTCAGCTAAAAGATTCTCTGCTCTCCAGTAAGAGAGGAGCTCCAAGGTACAAACATGGACCATATGACCTGAACCATTTAGATGTGCATCTACACACTTTCACTGACACATGGACCACTTCATGGACTATTAGAGTCAGCAATATTGTTTTGTCAAAGCTGAAATATGAGAACATTTAGTCCCGAAGCCCATTCAGCATGCATTCCTGTGTACCTGAAAGATGGGGACCTCTTACCCTAAGTTTACAGATAGGTATAAATGAACCTGGAGCTCACTGTACCTGTACTGTGTGTATGACACCACTTTCCTTCTAAATACCTCAATATCTCCTGTTTTATAGCTTTTTTATCTTTAGGTTTCTATTTGCATTTTTCATGTTCAGTTACCATACAATCAACAGATTATTGCATCAAACAAGCAATTTATTTGAATTTTTAGGCTTCATGTAGAAGTGAAACCAAAGTTCAGGTCAACATCTGGCGGATTCACACCATCTTCGCATTCTTTGCGGTGTAGAGCTGCAGGTTTATGAAAACACTGACAGAGCCAAGATCTGAAATCAGGTACAAAATAGGAAAAATAGTTAGGTTTTTTACATGTGTCGACATTTTTTAAACATGTATTCTTGACTTCTAGTGTTGTTATTGCATTAATTTATAATAATTCTAAGATTAGTTCGTCAAACAGAAGATGGAGTGAAACAGCACTAGACGAGAGGAGTGTCGCGTTTCCTTGGGACCTCCAGTGTGGAGCAGCCCTAGGAAGCTGAGGTCTGAAATAAAACATTGCGGACGACTTCAGCTGAGAGAGGAGCCATCCAGACAAACAATGCTCTGAGGCAAAGGACGGGAGGAGAGAGCACCATGGAGACTGAACCACTATGAGACCATTAACATCACTTACCTGCTCTCTTCTCACAGGTAAGTATCACTTTACAACTATGGAAGAAAAAGACACACAAAAACAGATGAGACAGATATACGAAAGAGTAAGCAGGATAGTAATATAATAGTAATAAAATAAGAGATAAGGGTATGAACTAATAATAATGACATAATAATAATAGTAATAATAATAATAGATGATTTTGTTGTGGGTTATTATTATCAGAGTAGATTATTATAGAGATCATTATTATGTAAATAATTGAGACTAATTAAAAGCAGCAGGAAGGCACAGAAATTGGCAAAAATCAAAGTAGTAAAGCGAAACAGGCCATGCTAGTAACCAGTATTGAAAATTTGAACTCGATCCCCAGCATCCACCACACTTGAGCAAAGACCCTTCCCCAGAAAAAATAAACAGGATCTCGTAGCACCACCTCAAACTCAAATTTTGTTGGGCCCATGGGAGCCCAAACCAGACAATCAATTATGACCCCACCTTAAACCCTACAGGAAGTCCCGCCATTTGGATTGGGACCCCTTTTTGCGAAAAAAATATATAATACTAAAGTTTTTTACACCATTGACATCCCAAATTTTGTCATAGAAATACTGGGCTTTTGGTTAAGTGGGAAGACAATAGGTTTCTCATAGACCTTTCAATTTGGTGCACAGTCGTTCCCACCATATACTGAACAAACAAGCCATAAGACATACCTTGTAAGAGGGCAATGGATGACGAGAGCGGCTCGTTGCACTTGGTGGGTGAAGGCATGTCCATCTTGTAATTATTATTAAGATTAATTGTTTTTTTATTATTTAAGTCTAGTTTTGTTTTAATTACTGTACTGGCATTCACTGTTGGATGTCCACTTTGGACAGTGTGGTTGTTAAATGTCCCTATCCAAAAAATCGATTAACTTGACCATCGTAAAAAAAACTTAGGTGCATTAGGCTGTGATAATAGAATCTAGTTTTATCATAAATAATCAGAACTCAAAGTAAAAAAATAATGTTATGTTGCACTTTGTTGTAGATGAGGGCAGTCCATGACACAATGTCTGACAACTTGAATCCTTCTCACACAGTGACCATGCTAGAACATCCATGGTTGAATGCAATTTTTTGTTTGTTGTAATAAGATTATTGGTGTTATTCATATTCTTATGTTTTGTTTTCAGATCAAAACACAATC